>SSSI01002356.1:0-21193 GCA_004796505.1 Oryzaephilus surinamensis
ATTTTACCTGTCTCATGTTTAGTATTAATTCTAGAGTTGTAATTTTCGGCATTGATATAATATCATCCAAATCGATGCCCCATTCCACTTCCCAATTGCCCCATAAACGGCATTTATTGATTCTAATTAAATGCCTGTAAATAATTTTTAAGAAATAAACACAATCCTACATTACAAGTTAATCATTACTCTAAAGACACCAATATTATTGATTTTCCCGATTTATCCAACGATCCATGAGCCCAATAAGTGTCGTTTGTGAAACGGGAATTTGCAATTGTTTCTAACAAATGTTGCCCCATCGATTCGTACACGGAAAACGGTTTTAAACCCTTAAATTATAAATAAATTAACGGACAAATACAAATTGAATCAAATTTACCAAATATTTGTTGGTGTATCTTGTGAGTCTTTGATGAATTTTAATTGGTTCACCTAAAATGTAAGCACGACGTAAAGCCTCTTCAGCCACTTTAACACTATTCGATTTTTCTTCAGGATGTCGAGTTAAAAGTGAAAGAAGGGCTTTTCCAGTTGTTCTGAAGAACATTTCACCATCACTATGAACCCCTGCTACAAAAAAAACAGCATTCTGAAATTCCACTTTTGATTTTAACAATTTTTCTTACTGGTTTGATTTTTAACAATTAGTTGTTGGAGCGCATTTGGCACGCCAGTGTTAAAATTACGACTAGAAGCTGTAATTGTCCTAGAAACAACTTCAGTTTTATGATAAGATCCATGTCTACGAATTCTTTGTATGTTTTCAATATTTTGATTTGCAAATATATCAATAATGCATTGTTCCAAAGCGGCTGGCGACATGTTAACATGCCCTAATAAACATCGCGAACCGTATAATAAAATATTTGCCATTTTGTCCATATCGTTGGAATATGGTTCGATGGCTGGTTGAATTGCAAACGAATTAACTAAAACTTGCAGTCCCAAAACGTGCGAATAGTATTGTTGCAAGAATTGGGAAAGTATTTGATCGTAAAGTTCGTGTAAACAGTTGTTCAAAAAGTCAAATTTGTCCACCATTTCAATTGAAGTGATTCTGAAAGAACGTATTTTTAATTGATCGTCTTTTCAAAATTTGTGACAATACTTGTGGTGCACCCCTTCCATTGGCATATACGGGGAAATATTTAACGGAAACAAGTAATCCAAGAATTTTCCAAAAGGTTGTTTTCCACTGTGGTTAACATTCATTTGCATTTTATTCGCAACATTTAATTGTACAGCAAAACTGGATAGATTCACATTTTCTATAATTGTTTTGCAGTCAATTGTCTAAAAAAATTTTATTACATCAAATTATTATTATATTGTATGCTTTCAAAAATGTTTACATCAGTTTTTAAGCGTTGAATCGGCTTGTGAATGTACATTACATCATTTACATAAGCCTGCGAAGTTTCCTCCGACCAATATTTATTTCCATTAAACAGTTTCATCATTTCAGCCAATTTTATGATCAATTCATTTTCAATATTCAAATATAAATCCGCAATGGCCAGTTTAATGTTTCTATAAACTTCCACAGCATTGCCAAGGGATTGCTTTGTAATTGCAAAATCAACAAACGGTATCAATTCTTTAACTGCAGTCGAAGGCGTTTGATACAAAACTATCGAATTCTTGATTTGATCATCAATTTGTGCCGATTGTATTCTAATATTACAGTATTGCCAATTCTTTGATTTTCTGTAATGCAAATACACTGCCGGATGGTAAGTGCGTCGTAATTCGGCAAAGAACGGTTTCAACATAAACATTTTCTCGAAATCAATGTGAATGTAGTCTTTTAATTGCGTTTTTTTGCTATGCTGTCTGTATTTGTCTTCAATCCATGATGCCAGCTCTAGAGTTAACGTTTTCCATTTATGTCCAACATTCACTTCCCAAATAGCTGGTGCATCTACTAAACTGCAGTACAAATGCTCCTTTTTCGGATCATTTGTATCGGTAAATATGGAAACTCCACAACCAGCCAAAGAAACTAAACATTCCAAATGGCAACGTTCTTGAAATCGCAATCGCAGAATATTATTGTAAATTCGCAGCTCTTGAGTGAAGAGCAAAATGCGCTGAAGACTGTCCTGCCGATAGCAAAGCCAATAGATAATGATTTTGTCTTTGCGGACTTTCTTCGGCAAAGGACTGTGAGTTGGAATAACGCTATCCGAGCTGTCAGTATCGTCACTGCTTGAAGCATCATGTTGAATGCTCGTATTTGGCGTAACACTGTGGAATTTAATACGTTCTTCACCATATCTACAAGAATTCAACTCAGTAACACAAATCAACAAGAAATTCGCCTTTTTTACCCATCTTTGCTGACATCTACATGAAAACCGTTACCCTTATTATTGTAAACATTCCAAACCAGTTGTCTTGGTCTTGTCGGATCATCCCACGTATATAATAAGGAGTACGAAGGGCTTAACAGTGTGACAGGACTTTGATCTTGTTGTTGAATCTTTAAAAATATATCGGCACAATAGTTTTTCACCAAAACTGGTGCATCACCAGTTTGATAATCGTGAAAATTTACATGAAATGAATCAGTTACACCGCCAGTAACTTCCACAGTTAAAGCGCTCTAAAATAAAATATTTAGCAATATTTAATGTGAAAATTCAGAATTTTTACTCCTTTGTCGAGCCTTAACACTGTTCTATGGTTGCTGGCAACGAAAAACGCCTGCGAAATCAATTTACTGTCGCGATATTTAACGTACATTTCCATTGAAGAAGTTTCTGGCCAAAAAATGAGCGTTTTAAATGGTGGCAAATCTATCCACAAGTCCGTACGTTCGTTATGCTCCATAAAACGTAAAAATTTGTCCGTATTGTTCGTTACTAAAAAACTGGGTAGTAAAGTGACGATTTTCGTTAATCTTGGACATAAATTGGCTAATTTCGTTTGCAAAAAGAACAAATACTTCTTTTTACGTTGAGGATCTTTGCATACAACCAAGCCAGTTGTTCCAGCACACTCCAAACCGAATTCATTTGACCAATTCGATTCGTAAACGCGTACATTTAACGTCTGTTTTCCATGTCTTTTGTAAGTGAACAAAAGTATATCTTCATTGGGGCTTTGATAGACTGTATTTGTTGCTGAAACTTTAATTTGCAACGGAAGGGTTGTTTTATTCACGATCCAATACGGGGTGTAGAAAAATACTTCGCAACTTTTATCGCGATCAGTTTTCACATTTACAGCCAACGATTCTTTTCCATCTTCAGAAGTTAGCATTAGAATTTTCTCATCTAAATGTGGGGTCAAATTTAAATTGCCACACCACATGGCACCGTTATAACGTAATTTAATTATAAGTTTTTGATCTTTCGCTAAATCCAACGAGTAAATACTGTTCTTTTCGCCTGGTTCCACTTTAATCATTTGTTTAACAGTGACATTTTGCACTTGAAGAGTGTAAGGTAGGAAATTATATAGAATCAATGGAGGTAGTAAAGAAATGACGTAATTTGGCAAAGTATGAGAATGGGAATTTTTCATAGGAACATTTCGATGCATGATCACTTTTAAGGAAAATACCTCTAACGTTGATTCAGATTTTGGACGACACAGTAAATTCGTTGGTGTATCCAGTTCAGTAGCTAAATCTTGCCACCAAATATCCGAATCAGAAGCATAATGACTCCTTAATTAAGAAAAATTTTAAAATAAACTCAATTCACTGGAATCAATTTTCTTACTCTGCATAAGCGGGTTGAACGTATATTTTACTGTGATAAGCAATGTATAAAGGAACATTATAGTGTTCGTGCGGTTCTAAAACAGTTATACGAAGGGTGGTTTCAAATGGGTTCGTTACTTCTCCAACAACTGATTCCAAATTAAATTGTTTCAACATTGCTGGCTGATACAAAATGCTTAATGCAAAGCAAGTTTCATTGCGAATCTGAAATCATAGGGAAATTTATACGAAATTACGAGTTTTTAACGAAAATTTTTACTTGTAAGGGTGAACTAATCACAACATTTCTACCATTTTTGCCCAACGTGTGTTTAGCAGCCAAGTAATAAGTTTGTGTATGAATTGACGATTGTAATCGTATTAATTTTTCCCAATTACGATTTGAACAGTTCGTTTGCACTGTATGGAAATTTGGAATATGAATTTTTAGGAAATTCTTATTAATTCGATCGTATAAACTCGATGTGGTTTCTAAAGGAAAACTTAAGCTGGACAAAGTGTTGAAATCGTAAGCCGTTTCGAAGTTTTGCTTTGCAAAATCGTCTGTAATACTGTAAAAGCAAAATTGTGTACAAATAAATCAAGTTTAGTTAAGATTCTTACTTTTCTTTAGAGTCTGTTAAGCTATCATTTAAGTCTGAAGCAAAACATGAATTCTTCGTAGGACTATTTGGTACTGAATCTTGATTTTCGTACGTTTTCACGTGAAGTAAAATATTATTCTCCAAATTACCAGAATTATCTAGCTGTTTTTCATACAATTCAACTTTAGATTTTGGTCCAATATCGTTTACTAAATTAATTACATTCCTGTTACTATTTACTGATAAAATTTTATTCGAATACATCGTTAGTAGTTCATTAAACACTTTTAAAAATTTGGGTGTTAACGTTAAATTTAAAGTTTCTTTGGCATCGATCAGAATGTATAAGCCTTTTTTAAACGACACATTATCGATGCTATCCTGTTTTTGTGGCTTTGTTTTTTCCGCTTCGTCTGTTTCGTCATCAGCATCACTGGAATGGGCGCAATCGCTGTCATCGTTTTCATTCCAATCGCCTGTAAAAAGATCCGAAATGGCTGCAGCCAATTTCTCCATAGCACCATCATCATTCTCCGAATCTGAGTCGTCTAAGAACGTTGACAAGCTCGTTTTAACCCTGCGATTCCTGCCGCTGGTGGCAACATTAATCGGTTCCAAGTACATCATGTCTTCTCCAGAGTCTTCTTCCTCTGTGGTCGGATAAGATTGGCCGTTCATTTTATTTTTAACGTTTTCATTACGCACATTATTGTCAGATGCATTTGTGCCCCACATGCACAATGCACGATCCTGGAATATTTTTATTAATATATCCCATGGACGATATTCGCATTCATCCACTACCACAGGGTCAATAACTGGCTCCCATTGCTGGTTTGATTCGTTAAAATAGTTTGCTTGTATCGATAATTCGCAAGTACAGCTCAATAATGATGACCAATCGTATAAAGTTAGTTCAACAGTGGATTTTAATAGTAAAATCGGTATTTGTTCCAATTCCATTATAATTACAATATCAAATTTTGGCACTAGAAATACCTCGTGGCCTTTTAAATTTTTTGTACGTAATTGTGAATCGAGTGTCTCATAATCTGGCTTCAGTTCGATGTAATCGTTCATTTTTTTCGGTTCCCACAAGTCTGCTGTATCGATGATGCTTTTTTTACGGTCTAATTTCGGTGGTTCTATGTCAGGTACTTTAAAATGTTCGATAATATCGTTTAAAATATCATTTATCGAATGTACGACTTCACTGCAAAAACGTATATAAATCGATGAAATTGAGAGCGTCACTTTTTCGCCTTTGTCTTCTGAAAAGCCCTGACAATATTCAATGTCGCATTGTTTTACGATTACGTAAGGGTCAGTAGAATAAACACCTAAATCGTAGAATAAGGTGTGTAAACCAGAAAAAGATGTGACCAAATTTAAGCGATTACTATGCCGGGAATAGTCTAATAAAATTTCACTTTTCGTAACAAAATATCGCTTTCTATTCGATGTGGTTTCCACCAGAAATATCAACTCTGGTTTATTTATACGTAAAGAAATTGTTAAACTGTGTTGTTTTTGAATTTCGTGCGTTTTCATTGAATTTGTAAGATGTTGTTCGCCTTCGTAGCCGGGATTAATGATGCCCAATTCAAGTAGATTCTCTTTTGGAATGCATTCGATAATAAACAGTGCCAATTTTTCGCAAAATGGCACTGACAGACTTAAACAGAGTCTTCCAATGATGATGTCAGTTGAATGGTCACCAGTTTGATTCGAATGAAAAGTCACATCAACAATTGGTGGCTTATTAACAGTTATGTGACAGTTATTGTTTTTGTTATCATCGACAGGAGATTGAAGAATTCTGAAAAAAACCAACTCTAATAAATAAATTGGTGTTATAGTAAATATTACAAGTTACATTTTATCGAATACGTTTGCATCTGGTCCAATTTCTTCAATTACAACATTATCAACTGACAATTTTCCATCTAAACTTTTATCGGTATAAATTACTGCAGAACAATCAATTTCAATGATTGCTAATTTGCATAAACCGTGATTCAAATCGCGTATTGGCGAGCTTAACAGTTCACCAGAATCAAAAAACAACAACAATTGAATATCTTCAATGCTACATTTGGCAACAATGTTCTTCTGTTTCGGTTCGCAAAAAAATGCCTCCAAAGTTTTAACGGCTTCTTCCGTACCATCAGATTGGCCTATTGGTGATTTTAACTGTTCTGGAAACAAATCCAGCAGTTTTCCTTCACCGATATTATCTGTACATATCGCTAATATTATCGATAAGTCTTTTTGGCCTAAAGTAATACGTATACTGTCCATGGCACTGTCTATATCCCAAGATTTTTGCGAAGTTTTCGAACTGGTATATCTTTTAATATCCAAGTTTAAGTTAACAGGTTCTATTAAGGTTTCTTGCATTTCCAATGTTGATGTTAACGTCATTACACCTCTTGTTACAGTAACACCATTCAGTTTCACCAAGACATTTTCAATTAAATCGTTTGGACTGTCTTTAAAAAAATTCTCTACCAACAATTCGCCAGTATCTATCACCATAACATTTGGTGAAGACGACTTCTGTGGAAACAGCAATACTGGTCCGCAAACATTAATCGATAAATTAATTTTTGAGTTTGTTTTCAATGTGTCCGTTGCCTGTGTAACAGTTTCTTCTACTAAATTTATCACTTTTTCCATAAATGGCAAAGCTTCTAAATTTATTATGAATCTATGAAGCTGTACGACTAATTTATAAAGAAAAGTGCAATGCATTTGTCCTAAATAGAGTTTAAAACTGCCATCTGCAGTTGGTTCATTGTTTCCTGTTAAATTACCACTTAATCCTGAAGAATTTCGTACGTATTTGATGTCGAAAACTTTGTCTTCGTCAGTAGAAAGTACTTTCGAGTATAATGTAACATCTGATAAATGTTCAACGTTAATGTTACTTAAATAAGAACGGAAAACGAATCGTTCATTTGCACGAAACAAAAAGTCCATTTCCAATCCAGATAATTGTATGTTGACAATATCGAAATCAGCATCGCAAACCACAACATTTAAATCGGAAAGTCGTGCCGAATGGGAAAATTTCACAGAACCCGGCGGTACTGGTGTATTGCTTTGTGGATGGAGTAAATTTTTAATACTATTTGCAAGATTTTTTATTGTACTACACACGAATTGCGATAATTGTTTCTTAACTCTATAAAAATGGGTATAATTGTATTTTTTTTTTAAATTCTGACTGGTACGTACTTATTGCTGAAATATTTCGAGTACTTAATAATCGTATGGACTGATTCTTGATGTAAAAGCAAATGCAGAGTACCGAAATTTGCTACTAGAGACGTTTCTACACCATGAAAATGTGTCCAAAAGTCTGGACAGTTTGCGCTTACCTGAAAAAATGCGTTCCAATCCAAATTAACGGAATTATTTAGCTGAAAATGTTACCTTTCGATAAAGTACTGTAATTACGTCTAAATTACTTTGAATTGGACTATAAATTAAGTCCAAATATTGTCCACTTGGGGTTGTATGTAATTTATCAGTTAAAAATACACTATTTACAGATAACTGATAAGCTGGCCCATAAGTCATTAAAGCAATATCCATGGTTAAAATGCCTAGACGTAGCATTAGATATTGTCGATCAGTGCTATCACTAGATCGAGAAAATATCAAAGAAAATTCTTTGATTACGAAACTTAATAAAACTGAAATATTGTTATTTGGCGATTTATTGTCTTCCAAACCGGGTAAATCGACTTTATTAGCCCAGGCTTCATTCATATCACTATTTTTGTTTTGTTTAATGCCATTTCGTCTATAATAAATAAAAATATATTACAAACATCGTAATTTAAATAAATTTCGAGTTACTCTTTAATAATTTTCGCGATTTTCTCATTTTCCCGATTCGTTTTAATTGGTTTCGGAAAAGTTCCAGTTATAGTGACAAGATTTTGAATTTGTTGTAAATGATTGGATTTTATAATATTCTGTATTTTATCCTGTATATAATTATCAGGTATTGTGTGTTTGAAGATTTCCACATTAATTCGATGTCTGTTAAAGAATTTTAATAGTAAACTGACTTTTCTTTCTGAAATATTGATTTTCAGTGTTGGAAAAGTGATGTTGCATTTCCACCTAAAAGATTTTTAACAAATACATATTAAAAAATTGGATTTAAGGGAATTTTACCTAGGAAGTGTTTGTAAATTCGTTACACAAATAGCGTAAATAGTATTAAAATTAATTTTTGGCACTAAATGCATTTCTGTATCTTTTTCCCTTCTTGCATCTTTCCAATTATCACTACTATCACAGAATAATAGTTGCAAATCAGTGCATTGTATGTTCATTTTTGTGTACATTTGTTCTTCTAATTCCATTTGTGTGGCATTATCGGGTATTTCATTTTGTTTGCATAGTTCTGTTGTTATTGAATATTTTCCTAAATCGATTATCAATAAATTTTCAGCACCACAATACGAATTACTGTCAGGTATAACAATATAAGGTACTCTAATATTTAAATTCAATTCCCAACTGGATAATAATTTCCCTTTTATGTATTGATATAATTTTTTAGGCACTTGATTGCTATATCCTAGCAAATACTGTACTGTATACAATTCACAATTGAAGAAATTTTCAATCTCCTCCAAATATTGCTGGAAATTTAAGTCAATTCCTATTCTGAAAAACTATAATGTACTTACAGAATTGTATATGCATTCAACTGAATCCATAACGACGTTTAATCGGTACGCAGATTTTGAATTCTTAGGCATTTTCTCTAATTCCATTTTAAAAAAGTACGCTGGACTGTCACGCAAATGTTCAGAAGACAAAATTGGTCCTAACAAGTCTTCTGAACTGTAACCTTCCATAATCAGGCCTTCAATTTTCATTTCATACTTATAAGTTTGATTCAAAAAGTTTGGTTTTAAATGAAAACTCAACTGTGTTAATGTTAATATCATAATTTCTTTCGAATTGTTCACAAGAGTTGCACAAAGATTTCCTAAACGAAAGTTGTACGTGTGTTCTAAAAATAATTAATTGGTGATTTTTAATAAATTCGTAATGAAATCAACCTATTGATAGTGTTGTGTTTTGATCTTCTTCGAAATAACCGATTTTTTCGCACAAGACAATTCTTTCTGGCGAAGGAAGCATCGACCAAAGATTTTTCTCATTGATGCTTCTTGATTTTAGCTACAATTTTAATATTTTTGGATTTCCAAAATTATTGAACAAAAAAATAAGTCTTACTGTTAGCCTGGCTTGTTGTCTGGCAATCACTATGCTAACAATCGATAAATTGTCTTCAAATTTCTGCAAATCCATCTTTAATTCCGTGTCATTCGGATTTAATATAATTTGTTTATAAGTTTCTAAATAATCTTTATAATGGTTTCGCATCTGTCTAATTCGGCACCAAGTATACGGTCTAATTCTTTGCTCTAACAGTGCCTCACAGGCATACTTCCACCACGCCTTCCCATTATCAAGCACTTTATCTTTAGGCCTAATTGCCAAAAATTGCCAACTAATCAGCATTCTATTCAGCGAATCAACAACACAAATAATCGATTCGTATTGATTTTTCGTTAATTGAAAATTACAGTCTTGGACTACAATGTCCGTTAATAATTTTGAAATGTAGTTCTTGTTATCAGATTTGCTTAAATTCATCTTAATTTTTGCAGTCATTGGATTTAGTACTAAAAAACTCAAATTTTTGGATAATTTACAATGTTTTTCATCGGAAACTTACGAAATTCGAAATCCTGTTCATTGATGGCATAATTTTGCAAACTAGCTGCCATCGTATTCCTCCACTGATAATATTGCGAAGGCAGATTCCATTCTTTTAATTTAGCACTCCAATTCCAATAAACTGACATTGCTTCCATTTTGACCAAATAATGCGAAGTTGTTGAATTGTTGTCATATTTTGCTGGCTTCCATTTACTGTTTGTCGATTCAGATGTTATTGTACCAATGCAAAGACCAGCCGCAATGGGTTCTTTATGGCTAACATTGTCTTCATATCGTATATGAACATTAATTATATTTAATTGTAAATGATTTAGTATGTTCGTTATTAGATGTTCAGCGAAAGCTGTAGGCCCACCGAATATTGTTCCATCTACATCTAAATCGTTAAGAATTTTCTTTTTCGCTGCCCTTGTTAGTCTTTTATTCTTTTCCGCGTCGAAGACATTGTTGGTAACAATTGGATTAACTACAATGTGTACATCTTCGATGGTAACATTAATTACTTGATTCCAAAGACTTGACCATGGAATTTGCAAGGAAATTCTTCCGATTGTGCCAGCAACCACTTCAACCGGTAGATTTAATTCATACTGAAATGGATTTGGATAAAAGTTGAAGATTTATTAAAAATTTAGTTCTTACTAAAGCTTCCGGTTTTAATTTCAAATCGGTTAATTGTACTTGACCGCTGAAAATGCCTACATTTAGGTTTTCCGTGTCAAGGTCGAGCACGTATTTTCCCAACAGCTGGTTTAATAGTCTAGCCACTGCACCTTCCAACATTTGGAAATTATATAACTATTCCACTATCAAAATCGTTAAAATGCAATCTTTTTTCGAATTTATTTAAAGAAAACCACTGAAAATCGAAATAAAGAGCGCACCATTCTATGCGCTCACATATTTTCGTGGAAAACTGTTCTTTCGTCTACCTATATATTGATTTCGGCACACACATTTTGCCTCTGTAAAACTGAAACTACCCTTCAGCTTCAGCGACGAGTCCAACAAGCGAAATTGTTGGCCGCCTACATTCAAATCAATATTATTATACCAAGGAAGGGTATTATTTTGAAATGCTCCCTGTACATGTAACCGTATTTTACTATTTTTTCTGTCGATAATAATAATTATTTTACGTATAGCTTAATGCAGGATCTTTTAATCTGGATTATTGATTTCAAAACTTTTGATACACGTATTATGTACATAATTGAATTTGAATAACAAAAGGAACTAGTGGTAATTATAAATTTCAACTTGGCATGAGATATTCGTGTACAAAGTGCTTTTAATTAATTAAATCTAAGATTTGTTGTGATAACAAGTAAAAGCATCATTTCAATGAATATTAAGAAAAGGGTTTATTTTTGTTGAATGATGAAAACAACTATATAAATGATATTGAAATTTAATTATCCGATTATATGTAAATTTACAATAAAATAATTTTATACACTTAAATAGATTTTCTTTTAAACAGTCTTTAACAAAAAATTAAAAATTCTACAGACAAACTATAAGTATAAAGTAGTAAATAAGTACTAAAGCCTTAATATTATAGAGTTAATTTAGGATTTAGGTATAAATCACGTAATATTATATAGCAGCACCTTATTTAAAGCGCGCACTTTTTTTTATATAAATATTAAACGCTTAAAACAACGTAAAATTTAAGTATAAAATATACAATAATAATGAGAAAATAGAATAAATTATGTGACACAACAATTATTATTAATTTGTTCACTTTCACAATCACTTAATTCGTTTTGTTCATTTTTAATTGTATCTTTTAATGGACCACTACCAGTTTCTGGTAAATATAAAACGGCAATACCGCCAATAATACCAACGATTGCCAAAACGGACATTGGAACACTCGGATGTATTGAAATCTGTAAGAAACGAACAAATTTTCTTGCGATATAAATAAACTGATGTAATTAATAATATAATTACCAGTTCCCAAAGATATGGTACGAGCATTAATGCAATTCCAGCTGAAACATTCGATGCACCCACCCCAATATTACGTATTGTTGTTGGATATAGCTCGGCGGTATAAACAGGCAAAATGGCATTCGATGAACTAATGCTAAATTTACTAATCATTGTAAACGATGTAATCAACCATTGGAGATCGTTGGTACTTAGTGCTATTGGTACTGTGATTCCGCAAGCTATTCCGGACACGAAGAGCGTTAGAGCCATCGGCCAACGTCGTCCACATTTCAGCAATATTGCTATACTGATTGCCACAGCTGGCACTTCAACAGCCCCAATCAGAACCTGTAAGAAATGCGAAGAATTTCGAATTAATCATAGGAGAAATAAAAATTCTTTCATCTCATAACAGTGGTTTTTCTATCTAGGAAATAAAACGTGTTCATTACCGCAAATTAATTAGTTCAAAGGTATGTATTTAACAAATACATACAATGTGCATTTACGTCATTGTTGTAATTAATATTGCTCGGGCAAAATATGATACGATTAATTGTTTTATTACATATAAAAAATGGTACTAACTGAATTTATGTACAAATTTCCACCTAAATTGTTCAAATTCAACACCAGACCGTAATAAACCAAATACATGCTGAACCAAATTTGGAATAACAGCAAAGTCCGTTTACGCATTTGTCTGGTTTTGAATAAATCCATAACGGAAACGTTTTCCGTTTCTTCTTCGACGACTTTCGTTGTTGGCAACAGTAATTTGTCTAGATTCGATGGTAATTCGTGCCCGTTAAATTTGGCCGCTTGGATTAATATGATTTTGACTTCTTTGTTACGTCCTAATGCAAGTAACCAGCGTGGCGATTCCGGCAATATCCACCTGTTTAAAAAATAAATAGGAAAATCGAGTTCTTGTTCTTGGTTTAACATTCTTTTTACCATAAACTTAAGAACAGGATTCCTGGCAAAGAAACGGCCAATTGCAGTTGTCGCCAATCGGTTAAAAGCCAACCCATCCCGGCGATGGTCATGTAACTGATGGAAACCGGGAAAAGGTAGGAAATTCCAGCCACGGTCCTCCAGTTACCACCAACCAGTTCAATGGCTAAGACGAAACCGGAAAACACCACGGAAACTGAGATGAAACCGAGGGCTGCTCTTAGTACCACGTACAATTCGAACCATGGTACGAAAGCTGTGGCAGTGCCTGTGGAAAATAATGGTAAAAATGTATGGTTCCAAGTTTTGGAATTAATTTAGCACCTATAATGGTTTGTATTAAAATAGATGCCATTAATGTGCGTTTCCTTCCATATTTGTCCGATAAAATTCCGCAAACTAGTCCACCAATTGCCACTCCAGCCAAAAAGACCATTTCTGATAAGTTGGTAAGGGTTTTTCGATCGCATACCAGGTTGAATTCCGAGATTAGAGTTTGTCCTGCAATGATAATTTTGGATCGGAATCTTTGTGAAGTTGTTGATAAGGCTATTATTAAATTTGATTAAAAAAATTGTTATTCTATAGATAATAGATAATTTAAGAGGGGATTAGGTGTGTTTTTGGTTGCCTAAAAAACCCCCTAATTTTTTCGGAACACAATGTGGCTAAATGGCTTTATTAAAAATTCTACAAAAAATATATATTATAGAGAATCATTCAAAGAACCAATGGGCTAAATTTTGTTTCATACAATTTTGTAGAAAGGCTAGAATACGGTTTTGAAAATTTCGGTTCATGACCTCAACCACTAAAAGTAGTAATAAATAAAAAACTACTGAACACATTTATCGCAATTTTACCCTATAGATAGAAAAAAGTCCTACCTTTAAGATGATACCATTAAACCTGGTTATAATGCATTTCCCAAGGAATTTTGTGTTCCGATTTGCAATATTTTATATGAAACAGCTAAAAATTATTGCAAAATAGTTCAGCCTCATTGAGTAAGAGGTCGCCAAATAAAAACAAGGTAAAACCGGGCAACCAGCCAATCAGACCATGTTATCGATGCCCCTTCTCTCTCTTATGTTTAACTGACTGGGCGAGTCCATTATATTTAGAAAATGGGTGTACGCTAAAATAATTATTTTACCAAACGTTCCCTTAAAGTAGGCAACCCACATTGCATCAAAATTAGTTCCGAAAATCCCGAGAGCGAAAAAACTGTGGCGGTCAAATCCCCTCTTAAGAGAGACAAAAATAAAAATTTATCTAAACTTGACCGGTTAAAACATCTGCTTATTATACTAAAGTCAAATGGTGCTAAAGTAAATATTTTGTTTAAAAAATAAATTCAATGGGAAGAAGTTTTGTGTATTTTTGTTATCTCGACACGGTTTGAAAAGAAAAATAATATTTATAAAAACCAGATCGCATTTATTTTGCGTCACGCATACTGTTTGATTTAACACAATTTTTGGATTTCTACCTTCGCCAGCAAACTCCCAATCCTTACAAGGGACCATTTTCAATCCGGCCAATTGTTGTAGAAAATTATCGCCAGTTACATTCATCGACCATACATCCTTAATTTCGCACATGTCGTTCGGTTGTGTTGTGTTTTTCCAAAAATTCGGCGCAATATTTTGAAAATTCGCCGGCCTGGCACACCAACTGTCCCTTTCGACTGTGTAAAATGTCGGCGCAAATATGTGCCACGTGCACGGTATGTTAACCAATGACAGAAGGAATGTTAAATAAAGCTGCCATCTACCATATTCACCGATCGTCCGCGATATAACGTCATCTTCTTCGTCACGTTGCGGCTTTTTGCTGTCCAGGGGCATTTCTGTGAAAACAATTCGAATTTTACAACACCCTGTGTTGTATAACCGCCTTCGACATCCGGCGGAACTTTCTATTAGCGCGCAATTATTAAACTTAATTGTTGAATTTTTTTTTTGTTATTATTTTGAAAACATATGTTTGTAATAATTTTTCTCATGGGAATGAAATATTTTCGGCAGTTCGTGTTACATATTACATATTTGGGTCAGAAAAAGGGGCGCCTTTCTACTTACGCAACAATCTTTGGTTCATCATTTTTGTGTTGTTGTTTTCACATCACTCAAACAATTAATATTTTCGTTGTGACGTCATAATGGCATTTGAATATCATTTCGAGTTTTTCCGAACTCATCGCGCACAAACATTTTTCATTTTGAACTAGAAAAACTATGATTTCTTTTATCATATGTATAATAATAAATTCTTACGGGGCTTATCTATTGACGTAATTAAACAAATTGATTATTATTTATTTTTTATGTATAGTTAAGTGTAAATATTTTCGTTTCAAGATAAGTCTGAACATTTTACATCTTAAAGTGTTTAACCGGAAATTTATGAAATATGAATGGTATTATTATTACATAATATTCAATAATAATGAATGAAAATTGTTGTAAGATTTAATGTTGTGCTTATTATAGTTAAAAAACTGCGTGTTTGCACAATTATTACTTCAACTTTGCTGCGATTTGAATGAAAAAAGAGAAATCTAAAATGAATTAAGAAATTCTAATTGGATTTCAAATGCAACTAACTAGAAAATTGTTAATCTAATGAGTGAATTTTGAATGCATGGTGGTTTGTTGCAATGGTATTTGTTTGCATTTCCTTGAAATATTTTTATTTATACGAATTTTTGGAAAATGCGTATTCCGTTTTGCAATTCGGTCTAAATTCACTGATTCGGCAAATATTGTTAAGAAATATGTTAATTCCCTATTGGAAATGTCCTAGTTTTCAAATTTTTGCAACTTGAGATGTCAATAACTGTTTTTTTTGCATCCTTGCTCTAACATTTAAGTGCATTTCTATAATATATATTTATTTCCATAGAGGTCACTGATTCATTTCCTTAATACGAATAATTTACCTTCATTTTAAATACTAATTAATTTTTTTATTTTTGGCAAAATGGATCACCTACTCATATACATAAAGAAACCACTATAAGGTTATTAAATTTATAATATAGGTCAAGAATTTCGTATTAAAATCGCATAAATTATTAATTGATATAATTTTTACAATAATAACATTATTTATTTATTTATTATTTTGAAAATAACAACATGTGATAAAAATGGTATATAATTTCTCCTTTTTCCTTCATTTCTAATAATAATTACATTCATTTTCATTTATTATAAAAAGCACCTTGTTTTTTCTTAAAAACACTTGTAAATATTATTTTTTCCAGTGTAAGTGATCTAATTTGACCTTAACATACAAAATTTGTGTTTTCATGTGCTAAGGCCAAGGAAAATTCAAGTAATGTCAATTATAGCACGTTATTTAGAATAAAAATTGAACCGGATTATGTTAGTTTTAATATAGGAAATAATAATATTCATAATTTTTATAAACAATTTTTAATAATAATAATAGTTTCATATTCTATTTAAACAAAACAATTATCGTGTTCATAATAAATAACTCATCTTTCAGACAATTATATTATAATTAAACTTTGAAGTAGGAAAAAAATTGACCTTTTGAATCATCTTCATTTTTTGTTTATAAGAAATTGTTTGTAAATGTTATATTTTAAAGAAAGTCCCGATTTAACAATGTTTCAACCTTTAGTTAATAAAAGGATGTGCATTTGTGGTTTTTCTTACAAGAAATCCCTGACTTATACCTATTGTTATTGATTGTTTATTTAAATTATAATTTGTTAATTTGTGGGAATTAATTATGCGGATTTGTTTCAAATTTTCCAAAACGATTTAAATGCTAAACGATCAAATTGGACACAAATTTTCACATTATCCAAGAAATTATTGCTAATTTTTCACTGTCTAATTAAATTTGTTTATAAAAATAATTCGTGTTGAATAAAGTGTAAAATTTGATTATTTATTTTATAATTTGCAATAATTCATTGTTTTTGCAGGAAATTACACATCTAATTAAAAATCTCCCCCAAAATAACGAATTTTTAACAACAATAAACAATTTTATTAAAAAATTTCTTGTACAGAACATAAAAATGGATATAATTTAATATACATGTATTCAATTACAATATTGTTTTTATAATTTAATAACGTAACTCAATATTTATGTATCACTGATTTTACATATTTTTTTTTTCCTTAGAATAATAACGTAATTACGAAACTTACCAAATTTTGGGCAAAAGAAATTCACTGTTTTTTCCACACTTTCAGTTGGCATACATTTATTCACCACTTTGAAAATTTCAAATAATCGCACGTATAATTTAAATGTAATAAACAGTAAAGACCGCTACAAGTTTTATAATAAATTCTAGTAAAATGGGTCCCCCCTTTTAATATGTTTAGTTTTATAAGTGTGTGGCGGGCCCCAACGTAGCGTAAGTGATTGAATTTTTATTTTTCTAAATGGATACAAACTTCTCTCTCCTATAATCGGAAGTAAATTGTTTTATTCTGGTTTGTTGCATTGAACAGATCAACATTTTCAATTATATTTAAAAATCCATAGGAATTGTTGTGTAAAACACAAGATGATTAATTGATTTTATATGTATAAAGTCGGTTTTTCATTTTCATATTTATTGGATTGGTTTTTTATTACTGTTGATGGATTGTTTTCCATGTCCTTAATTTTAATGAAACGCAATTTTCCGCATTCATTTCCACACGTGTTTTTTTTTTCAGACTATTATATAAAGAATTTAAGGAAAAAGACATCTTGCATGTGTTTAAACAATAATCGTACATTATTATCATTATTATTATGTAAATACACGTTTTAGATAATTAATTAATTTACACAAACAAACAATTCGTTTTCATTATTATTTGCATTCTAATAAAAAACTATACAGTGTGTTTGAAAATAGTAAATAATTAATTTGTTGAAAATGAAATTTGTTAGTTTTATCTGCCAGTAATTGTTTTATTGCAAGTTTAATTGTTTTTATTTAGTTTTAATTAATTATTCATGTTTTATACCAATTTGCACTTAATAAATACGTAAATGAAAGTAAATTTTGTTTAAAGTCAATAAACAATTAGCTCGTTTTACGTTTATTTACAAATTTTATTAATTTTTTTGTTCCTAGAGTTAAAAAATTGATCTTTTATCTTATTATAGATCAATCACCATTTTTGATTTAATTCTAATGATTAAAGCAATTTACTGTCGATTAAATTATCATTAATAAAAAACTAATCGGTGACTAGACAGAAAAAAATTGATAAAACAAAAGTAATTTGCGAACTACATAAAAAAGAAGGATTTTCGCAATACATCTTGGCAAAAAAAGTAATATATGAAAAACATTACAAATTACTATTATTACAAACGGAAATAACTGTAAATAAGATGAAAACACTTTGTCATCAAACAATATACGACCTTTCGTAATTTATGATTATTTTTTCGAAATTATAATTGATTTGAAAGCAAGTCAAGGAGTTCGTAACGTTTTAGAATCATTTAAATTCGCGTTTTGTTGGTTGCCTATATTATAACTCCGAAAAAATCCATCAAGCACTTTATTTGAAAAGGAAGTTGCCACCGTTTATTTAAATATATTGGCGGAAATTGAATAAAAAACATTCCATTATACACAACAGTTAATAATAAGAAATAAAAACCACATCAAATCACATCGTCTTTCTTATATTTACATTCAATTAATATTATACAGTCATAAATAACAAAAAAAAATATGTTCGGTTATTATGTTAAATTTTAGCCCAAAACCGCTGGTGCAAATAAACATTTATTTAATTATAACAACGAAACATTGATACAATTTAAATTAAAATTCTTTACTATCCATATATTCACCAGTGCGTATTTGTCGTTTCAACAACATTTCCGGTGTTGTTGTACGCAAATCGTAGGCCCAGCCGATTTTCGCAAAGAAATTAATTAGGACCGTTGAAACGGTAAACGGATGTGGTCCAAATTCGGCTGCACGATAATCGAACGGGAACGCATGATGGTAGTTGTGCCATCCTTCGCCAAGGGTTATGTGCGACACAAGACCATTTTCAGTCGGTTTAATGTACCTGTGTTAAACCGCGCAATTAGTTGGCATTTTTGCAAATTTTAATCGAAATTCTTACTTGTCGTATGGACGATTTCCATAAAAGTGTCCAATACTGTTCACTGTGAACGTAATATGAATATTGGAACAATAACGTAAAAAGAAGCAAACACACAAACTGGTGTAAATGTTTTCGTTCCAGAAATAGACCGGCACGAAAGTCGGTATGAAAAAGGCGAAAGTGAAATAGAAATAGTTGAAGTACCTGGAAATGGACGGATTTAATAGTGTCGGCATTTTTTTGTAAATTCAAGTTTCTACCTATGCTGGAACATACAGATGGGATCAGCTTTCAAATCGCTCATATCGATGGTTCTTGCTTTTTCGCGTGCAATTGGATGCTTGTCGACCATTGTCCATCCTAAATGGCTGAAGAAGAAACCAAGGTTCGCATTGTGTGGATCAGCATCTGTGTCACTGAATTTGTGATGTAATCGATGGACCAAAGACCAATAATAGCACGAATTCTAACGAATTAAATTGAATTTAATATATTAATTTCGTCAATTATTGGGTATAATTAATTCGATTGTCGCCTTCGTGGGAATTTATTTAATTCGAGTACTTAAAAACGTTTTTGATCTTTTTAAATTAATGAATAAATTATGTTTTTCAGTAATTAAATACGTTTTATTTCTATTTTGATTGACTTCCCAATAAAAAAAACAATCAAAAAGCTTTTTAATCCAAAAAAAAACTAGTTAACGATTGGAAATTGATATACAGTAATAATTACAATAATTATTTATTTGTTTTTGCTCAATTTCTTCGCAAATTAATTGTAAATAGTCACAACAACATCACTTATCAGTAGTTTTACTAAAATACTAAACAAATGTTACAAGATAATTCAGTATTTTTTCAATTTGGCGCATTTCCGTTTCGTTTAATTTAGCAAAACGAAAAATTAATGTACCAAATCGACAAATTCGTGTTTAATGACTTTTCTAATCAGCTTTTTTTATTATCAAAACACGAATTGTATAATAAAGGTCACGAATTTGAATGCATTTCATAAAGTTTCCAAAAAAGCTCGTTTCCAACTAAAACCAATTGTAATTATTGATTTATTGCGACCTTCAATCAATACAAAAATGGCACAGTTATTAAAATGCTGATAAAAATATACTGATAAAACGAACACGAGCAGTAGTTTTTTATTAATCGCGCCTAAAAAAGCCAATTTCCAATCGATAGACGTCAATATTTTCTCCATTTTTTTAATTTATTTACCTGGCCTGCAATCGATTGCAAACAAACAAGGAGGATTCTTAATGGGGCCGTGGCTTTGTACGATTTATGGCAAAATAAACGATGGCATCCCATTGTTATGCCAAGAGTACTTAAAGTTATCACCAAGAAAGCTGCAAAGAAAAATGCATAATTAAAGAAATGACAAATTTCTAATCATGGAAAATTGTTAACAAAGTCGTTAAAGTTAATTCTATTTAAATTTAACACTTCTACGAACCAAATACGTATTAAAATTTTGTATTGCTTTGTTTTTACGCAAATTTAATCAATATTCATAAGACGAAACAGAAAAATACATGCAGGAAATAAAAGTATACGAGGTCTGATCAAAAAGTAAGGTGACTACTTGATTTTAGCGGGTTTCTACAGTAGATTTTTTATTTTTTTTTTGGTCTAATGTTCAGACACTCTTCGTGAACATATATTTAAAGTTTCAGCTAAATCGCATTCGTCGTTTTTTTGTGAGAGGCGTAAATCTTAGAAGTGTTTTGCGAGATCGGCGATTTTCTGTTGTAGAATAAAATGGATCAACGAATTTGCATTAAATTTTGTGTTAAAAAATGGAATTAAATGCTCCAAAATACTTGAAATCTTGAGAGTGGCATACGGTGAATCTGCTCTGAGTAAAAAAACTGTTTATAAGTGGCATAAGCTCATCCAAGAAGACCGTGAAGATGTTAATGATAAAACTCGTTCTGGACGCCCCAAAAAGTCAATAACAGATGAAAACGTGGAAAAAGTGAAGAAAATAGTATTGGGAAATCGTCGAAACACTATTAGAGAAATGTGGGTATCTCGTTTGGTTTGTCTCAAGCAATTTTA
>SSSI01002358.1:0-10420 GCA_004796505.1 Oryzaephilus surinamensis
TTTAAACCTCCTCAAACACCACATCACACTTTCATTTTGCAAGCTACAACTTATTGACGATGCAATCCTCTCTCTATATTCCGCATAAAGTTTTGTTTATTTATAATTGTGTATTCCAATCCAAGCTATGTGCAGTCCCAATCCCGAAGGACCATTGAAAGACAAACGTCATGCGGTTGAACACTTTAATTTGCATAAATACCAGTATATAATTTCCAAGTTTGTACTCGTATATTGACAAAAAACGTCTATATTTATTAAATATTGTATATTACTTAGTATTTACCTACATTTGAATATTGTTGTTTATAAAGAAACAAATCAATTAAACGGGATCTAACTAGATATATTTTCCAATTAGAAGAAAATGTTGTACTTTGTTACATTCGTATCAACGTCTAATAAATTCAGCTATAGTAGCAAACGTGTGAATTCTAAAATGTAATTATTTCAACATCCCTGTTACACAGAATTCGTCTTTTGTCACTATGTACTGTTAGAATGAGTTGCCTCCACTAATAAGATATAATCAAATCTAAGTCAATCTTCATTATCTTTCTTCTTGACAACATCATGATGGCGAAATAAATTGATAATTTGCTTTTAAATTCCATTTAATATTTATAACATCATAAATTTTTCATTTACATTATACAATTTGTATTTTTTTAAATTTATTTCAACCTTATATGTTCTTATGCTAAATATGTACCCGACTGCACATATTTATTGATTTTATTTATGGATATTAGTTTTTACTCGAGTTTACTACCATATTTCAATATTCTATCCATGTTAAATGAACATACCTATAAATTTATTTCAGTGAAAATTTTGATTGATGATGTAAAAAATTTAGATTTCATTCCAATGTGAGGGCCATTATTCGTATTTACATTCATGGCGATAATTGAATCACAAAATAATGGAGTTAGTATTGTGTACAGTGAATAAACAAATTTTATAATTAAAAAAATGTAAAAGCGATGTCTAAATTTTCTTGGAAACGCAATAATCACTCAATAAGTTTATGGGTACTAAGTTTTTTCATGAAAAGCTAAATACGTAAGCTAAAGTAAATTTGATAAAACCACAAATATTTGTTTAACAACTGACCACAATACTACATTATTCTCCAATTTACAATGTACGAGTATATTATTTAAAGTGCTTTTATAACTGAACATTGCATGTTTTATAATATATTGTTAATAATATAACAACAGTGAGGAAATTTTAACATGAGCTAGACTAGAAGTAAAATGCTGGTCGATATTATCAACATTAAAGTAAAACAGAACACCTCCAAGCAAGCTCTTCTCTCGGAAGTCGGGTTATTTAATTTTCAATAATTACTTGTATTATTTTGTAATTAGGGCATTTCACGCTTTGGCTAATTTTCCAATTTACGTTGTTAAACAAGGGTCGAAGTTTTTGTTAAGTGAACTTGGGGTGCGTTTTCAAAATTAATCTTAACATTCACCTTTCAACCTGTTTGATTTTGAAATTTTGTCCTTTTTTTATTAATATTAATTAAATATTGATCTATTATTTAAATATCAATTAGTTTTTGTTGTCCATTTGAAATGTGCACGTATTTTTAATTGAAAATGCAATGTTTATATTATTTTTCTGATTATTGTCTAGATTTACCCGTATATTCATAAAATATTTAATTATTTGTGCAATATTCATACTATTATCATGTACTGTTTACTGCAAATAGGTTTAACAACAATATCATGTAATTTCATTTACACCAATAAATACATTTAAGATGGTGCAGTAGTACAGCTCATTTACAAGATTGTAACAACATCCAGCATATCTATGTTTACTCATCTATAACAATTATATTATGTACCTTTAAGAACAATTACCTCGTGAATTCGTCGCATCACACCAACATTTTCAGATTATTATCGTCATTTGCGTGGTATGTTTGGTATAATATTGTAGGTTTCAATTATGTAGCATTTACATTGTTCTCTTTCTTTTGTATAATACATGTTTATAATAAAATGTTACTACTTGACAAATAATTTTACATTAAAGAATTATTAAACATATAACATGTAAAAGGCCACTTTTAATAAACTTATTATATATTGTTTTTTCGTCGAGAGCATATAATTTTCGCCGTGGTAGTAAATATTATACCAAATCACGTAATACAACATTATTAAATTCATTAGTTATGTAACAAGGTATAAAATACAATATAAATATTTACAAAAAGAAACCCCATTATTCTATTAATTTTTATTTATGATTTTTACAATCATTTTTTTCCCCAGCATCTAAAATGTAAATTCTCTTGACGGTGGTTATATATTGTATAATTGTTATGCTAATATCAAACAATTTATTTTGCATACAGCTTGCGTGTTCATTTAGGACAAAAATCTTGATTTTTTTCCCAACTTGTTAGCACTTTAATACCCAAATATATTAATAAAACAAAATATTTCATTTGTAAATCCATTATTAAGTAGATCGTGAATGTCAACTTTTCTAATTGTTCTGTACTGTGTGGCAATAAAAACAGTGGAATTGGACTTTTAGGCATGATAAGTTATCTATACAGCAGACTATAGTGCACGTATCAGTATACAACTTCCTTAGAGGCTGGCCAACGAACACGCAAAGATGTGCATAATAATTACTTCAAGCAGAATTTACCCCTTACCCATTTCCTATGTTCTTTGAATTCTTGCTATATAGTCGGACTCGACGTTCCACATGAACGACAGTTTGCGTGCAGGAAACACTTCCTTTTAACATTCAAAAAAAAAAATTGTAAAAGGATTTACTGACTTTCGTATTACTTTATAGATTTTACAATGGATAAACGACCATTTTATATATGTTGCAATAATTAAAAAGAAATATTTGTATTATCGGATTTACGATATTTTTTTCGTTAGTCATATTTGAACTTTAATTAAATCCTTTTTAATTAATACAGGCATGTTTTTAATAATTTTGATTTTAAACATCTATGAAAATATTTCAAAAATGAATGCATTATTGTGCTTTTTATTGATTAGGGCATTTTAATAATTGGGCAATTGAAATATAATATAAATTATAAATTTATAAGTTTCACTCATTTTTAGTAAATATTTCCACGTGCATTATACATTGTAAAATATAAAAATTATGTGAATAGATTTTATTCGTTCGGTACCTAGATATTAATTAATTCATAGAAATTCTATTAAATCAACATTTGGAGCATATTTACCGCTATTATATTTTGTATAGTGAAATCACATCACAATTACACCTTTGATGAAACATTCGACATTATAGGGTTGATGTAGGTATTGGTTGCCATGGCAAAGTTATGTTTAAAGGCCAGAGTAATAAGAATGAATAATAGCCGTAGGATAACAAAAGTTTCATATCATTGACATAATAAACATAGTATAGTTGCATCAGTATCTAATACATCTATTTCCAACTGTCCAATGTTAAACAAGAACTTTTGATCCCCGTTTATAATCAGACTCATTGTAGACCATATAATAGAATGTGTATGTATATTTGGTGCATTAAACAAACATGTTTGAACTGAATGTGTGTTTAGTAGTAGCAGTAGTCATGGAAAATTGTAAACCAATACAAGAGAATGACAAATGGAGCAAATGATTTAGAGTTAAAGCAAACTTAACATGTAAATAGTGAAAAACCATCACTATAAAATCGTGTATAAATAATAAAAAATTGTAGATTAAAATATATTTGAAAATATTCTACTTGCAAAAGATTCTTTAGAAAATAATTGAATTTTTATTTACGTGTTTTTTTAATAGGCTGAAAATCTCGTAAATGATGTATTTTCCATTAATTTTTGTTGAAACATCGTAAATTCCAAACAAACATTATTTCGACAAATATAAAGTTAATTAAAACTTATAATATAGATTTTTGATATTTCATTTATTGATCTATATTTCGGATGATACTGTTTTGGAGTTTGTTAGTATCTGGGGAACTGTTTGCATGAAAAGTGGAACATATAGGGAAATTGAGTTTTTATTTTTCATATATATGACACATACATTCAATTCATATTATACCTACATATGTATGATTGCATTATCGATTAGTTACATATTTTAATTGTATTACAATATTTTCAATTTCCTATTTATTTTAGACAAACACATAGTATGTATTTTATTTATTGATGCACATTATTTTGTTAAAATTTAATGCTAAATTTTGATCTTGTTTCATTGTTAGAAATGTAAAAATAGTATAAAACCTTCTATTATACTTTAGGTTTTCATCAAATTTAGTTAAAGCTTTCTACATAAACAGAATGAAACATTGGTTTCAACTTTCATTGGCAGGGACTATTGAGTCCTTTGTTGATTTGCTGATTTTGGGATATTCTGACCTTAAATAGTTAATTTAAATACCTAATAATAAGTAGTATCATATAAATAGTTGTTTATAGTGCCTTTAGAGATCACTAATTAGTTATTCAATATGTTTAAATATATGGCAATCATGTAAAACACAACATAAATTTATTGGAATTAGTTATACGGAAACAATTATCCAAAATTTATGTGAACTGTAGGTATACCTTCGGTATATAGTTGATGATTCAGATACCTGTACATATACCGCACTTATGTTATTTATATAAAGGGGTTGTCTACTGAATTACAACATAAGAATAGGAAACAACACACAATACTTGATAATATTTTATTTTGCTACAGCAAAACTAGAAAGTTCAAAAGTTATTGCTTATTTCTAGTGAAGTTAGGAAAATAAATTTTCAGCTTTAAAACTGAAACTACACAAACTATAAAATACTCTCTTTGTTGGTAGGTCTAAATAATATTCTATAGTATAACATATAGAATTGTTTATTAAATGGAAATAAAAGTTTCCAACATTGAAATTGTTTCGTTTCATAATGCTAATTATTATTACGAGTTAAAAATATCCAATATTAATTTCCATTCTCGTAAAAATAGCAAAATAGCCACTTCCTCGTTGTATATAATTAGTCTTAAATTATTTACATATCGTTGTGTAAAAATTACATACAAACGGCACGCGACATGTATACAACTTGACGTTTTCATATATGACAACACAGAGAAAAATATAATAATGGAAAAAGAAAAATTAACGTATTTCAAATAACAGTCAAAAATAATTTATCGCTATAGAGAACTTTCATGCAATATTTATTATAGCATCTAAAAGAGTGTTATGTTAAAATATGCAGAAATTAAAATTGGAGCATTAATTATTGAATGAATATTCACAACTATAAAATACAAATCCGGTATATTTTTGCATTTCAAATTTCAATATAATTATTCTGCTTTTCTTTTTATAGTTTTTTTTAATCACCCTGTCACTTTAACAAATGACTGACATATTAAGATTTCGTTTCTTTTTTAATAAAGTACAATTTTTATTTTGAATGTTTTAAAAATATTGAAAACGCATTGATTGCCACAATTGCCACAAAATTAACCAAAAACTGTTTGGTTGCAGCACTAATCCATTTGCCTCTATGTTTAATTTAAAATGCTTTTAAGCTAATTACTATACTTATATCCAACCAGATGAATGGATAAGGCTCAATTTGACGTTGTGATTAAATCTACACAGTGGTATTCGTCAAAAGTTACGCTAATTTTAAAAATCTTGATCAGTTAGTATTAGACATGTTATTAAAAATTTACTTTTCTAAATGAAAATATTAATTTAATTATGAAACAAAAGGTAAAAGTCTACGTTGTACACAAAATCAATGGAAAAAAGAGTATGCATCTGTACAGAATATTTTCAGTCACAATATTTCATTAAACTAAATTAAACAGTTTCATTTGCATACTTCTAAATCCATTATATGGAATAGTTGGTATTGAAATGTGTTTTATTCGCTTGCGAAAAATTTATCCCTATGTATAGTTTTGAAAATACAGAATCAGAATCGTGCAACAATGGTTAGTGAAAATTTTTTAAAGCAAAATTGTAATAAATGAATAAGTCTTTGAAAATTGAAGCGAACGCGTCCACACAGCATCGGTATTATATATTACGTTGGGTTATATTTCAAAGCTACCCCATTTTCACTTATTGTTAGTATTTCGTCATTGAATACCAAGTTTTACTTGATGACAATTACAGTCTACTAAGCTGTTATCAAATACTGCGTTTTGTTTTTGGCAGAAACTGCTCTGCATTGTCTTTTGAAATCTCTATGGATTCTGTTTGTCGCCTTTTCTTTGAATGTGATTTAGATTCTTTGTGGTATTATTGCTAATATAAATACTAGGTTTTGTTCATACATCATTTATATAGTTTAATATAATCCATTAAGTGTAAATGCATAATTATATAATAAATTAAATAAGACTTCTCTATATAATATGTTTACCAATAATGGAACGTAAAATTTTTCATTCAGAAATATATTATGAATACAAGCCCACCGACTAAAATTTTAATATTCATTAGAGTTAAATATTCTGGGCATGTTAAGAATCTTAATTACTTTATATTTAATGAAATTACCCTTAAATGTATTAAAAGGGTTTAATGTTGTTAGAACGACATTTGTTAGAAGTAAACAGAGAGTAATTATTTTTTTATTATGTTATTTTTAATATAATTATACTTCGCTTGTGAGAAACTAAAACTTTTTTAAAAATGTCAATAAAATAAAGTCATCATAAATTATTCAAATTATATATGGATCAATTACAGCAAAGTTAATACAAACATTCATATTTTTATTTATTTCTTTATAACGTTTTTATGAATGTATTAAGAGGACTATTAAGTTATTTAAAAAAATTAAACACATATGTTGACTTGAGCCTTAGTGTGAATGCATAAAACTAAATTTCACTTGTAAAAATTAAATGGCAAAAAGTGTTGCACGTAAAGTCGTTAAACTGTACAAAAACAGAATAAGAAATATAAAGAAGGTTCAACTTTGAAATGAAACTGTTATAGCTTTTAACTCGCGTGAGAAAAACTCTCTCGTATACCATATGAACTGCGTTTTCCATATCTTTTGATACGTACATATATGTTTTTCTGAATGTCGATTGTTTCATTTGTTCCTTGTGACTGTTTATGTAAATTCCTTTATTTACGAATAAATGGTTCAATTTCGTTCAGAATATATATTTGAAAAAAGCACCATTGCCGCATTGTTTCAGCATTTTCAGCTATCATTACAGCTTTAATATTTATTTATTTATTAGAATGTATTATTATAAGTACAAAGAATTATGATTAAGTGTATTCATATTCATATAAGAAGGAGGTAAACAAAATGAGCAGCATAATAAAGCGAAACTTGCATATATAAGCGTATAAAAGACAAAAAAAAAACTATAATTGTAAGAATCAAAGCACATCTTCAAAGTGCAATGATGAATTGAGATGTAAAAGTTTGAAATTCAGGAACTTGGTGCTTTGCTAGCGTGATTCCTATAACAAAATCCTTTGTTGGATCTAAAGAGCCTAACCACACTTTTATTGGCCTTTGTTATGGTTTATAATTCCTTTATAATGCAAAATTTCACCATACAAGTTTTAATCGTAATGAAGTTAGAACATACGGTCTGCTTAAAACTTAAATTCTAACTTGTTTATTTAAGTTTATAAAGTCGCTTTCAACAGTATGCCATATGCAATTATTGGTAAATAGTTTTTAAAATGCAATTTTTTATTATATGTAGTATTAAATGGGTAAATTTATTATTCACGTCAATATATTTTAATAAAGTTACCAATATGTTTTGTTGTTTATTAAATAAACATGTAAGAGGAAACGCAACATATGGAATTCAAAACTAGATCAAAAGTTTTTCCTTTAACACTATACCTCAAAGGCAATAAAAAAATTTTATTTAACAACAGTTAAATTTGGAATATCAATTTTCCGGTGCATGAAACTATAAGGTTTTGCTAATTAGAAAACATTTTATTTTGATAGAGTGCCAAATGAATCTAAACTGTTCATTTCCTTTACACGCCAAATTTTTTATTTTTTTGTTAAATTAATGTAGAAAAGTTTCATATATCTGCTGAAATATATTCAGTCATACAGTTATAATATTTTTTTTTACAGAACTAAAAAGCACATGGATGGATATTCCGGAACTTAATAAGACCAACACGACTACATCACCAAAAGTCAAAACTAGTCAAAAGTAAGTGTTTCAAAATTAATTGATTTAAATTTACATGTTTATGTGTATGACGCTATAATTTGCTTGTAAATTTTTAATATATTTTTAATTCAGTAAATTGTATTGTGCACTATAAATAGCTAGTTGATCTAGCTTAGTCAATAGTATAAAATTGTATTGAATGGAGGGTTAGTGAAAACGATTGCCTCGTCTATTTTACAATTACTGAATTCTGGAATGGTATTAAATTCCGTTGCCGCCGAATCAATTTAAACAAAAGGCTATCCGGGATGTCAGGACTTTTTGCGTTCGCCTTTCATTCTGTCTATTGTTCTGTTGAAGGTCTCTCGTATTCCATTTCTACTTACTGTTATAATGAAAAAATTACCAAAGTATTGATTCGACAAAAACATTTTTGCGTTCATACAAAATTCGTACCACTAATTATTCAAAGCCATTTATATTTAGTCAGATTGTTTAGCAATGCAACTGAAAATTCAGTATATACGCAACTACAAAAATTATTGATAAATCCATATAAATGGTAAAAATATTGGTAACGTAATTTGTCAAAACAGATTTTATAATAGTTTGCCTTAGGATTAATTTTTAAAAGTGGTCTAACCGCGCGCAGAAAAAAGCCGAAACCCATTTTTTTATGTTGTTAATTTTTATGACCGGTAACTCGATAATTGATTGCAAGGTAATAGGATGTACAAAGTGAGAGAAGCCAGCTGCATCACACGCCTGATGATTGATTGCTTTCTAATTACATTATTCATTGGTGATTGACACAAACCGAGACCACCCCATGTGTCTATGTTTGACTAACATGTCCAAACGCGAGAATCATACACCATAAAACAGATGCTTTCAAATGCCATAAAAAATATTCCAATTTTCTCAAACGGTACAAGTAATTACGACAATGTAAATTTGTACCTAAAATGTAGTTTTTCGATTATGATAGCAAAACTTATTCGAAATTTGCAAATATGCTGACTACATTACATTCTGTTATTCTGCAATATGAAATTGGAACCAGGAATATATTAAGGAATTCTGCAGTAGGCAGAAACGGAAACCGTTTTTTTTTTTTCATGCGAAAAATAAATATCCACCAAATTGGTTTTAGATAGTAAAATATCTGTTCCATTATCATTGGAAGAAGAAAACGGTTTGCAAATGGAAGGTGGGTGGAAAAAGTACGTCTCATAATATTCCATGAAAGTTTTATTATTATACACTTTGGCCAAATTTATACAATAATATAACGCGAGTTGTTGTTAACCGGATTAGTTCGAAACGCGTGCGATTAGCACGGAAATTGACTGGTACAATTTGGCGAATAGTATGTAAGGGTCGGTTTGGGCAGATGGTGACATTCCTTGCTGTTCAAGGAATTAGGATATTGTATTTTAGCAAAAGAAAAATAAATAGAAATACATAAACAGTTCGCAGTATTGTAGTCTTAAGAATATTACTGGAAATATTTAGAATTACTTGTACAAATTAGTTTTTTAAACTTTTTCAATTCAAATTTATTTCAATGTTAATTTTGTTTTATAAATTGAAAAACTTGATTCGTCCCGATAAACTAATCTATACATAGGTACCTATTTACACGTTAATGAGAATCGTAATGAATTATGCACTAAATTGATAAAAAATTGTTTTAAGTTTAAGCATATGTATACATGGTCTGATCAAAAAATACGGTGAATAATTTTTTAACAAATAAGATATTAATGTTACATCTGATATCACTTAGTCTCCTTCAAAGTACTCTCCCTGGCTATCAAATACATTTATTCCAAAGCTGATTCCACTATTGGAAGCCTTTCTGGAATGCTTTTTTTGGAATGGCTTTTGGCGGATCTGCCGCAGCACTTTAAATGTCTGAAATAGGTTGAAATTGCTATCTTTTTAGCACACTTTTAATTTTAAGGAATAGCCAAAAGTCGCATGGTGTTAAATTGGGCGAATAAAATGGATGTAGACAGACTAGAAAATTTTTTAAGCCAAATATTCGCGTTTTATTATTGAAATGTAACACGGTGCGTTGTCATGATGAAGCAAAAAACACCACTGGCCTATTTTTGTGGTCATTTTCTTCGAACCTCCGTGCTCAAACGTTGTAATAAGGCCCTTATAATAGTCACAGTTTACAATTACTCCTTTTGGAACGAACTCTGACCACACTATGCCCTCAGAATCAAAGAAAACAATGA
>SSSI01002368.1:0-18794 GCA_004796505.1 Oryzaephilus surinamensis
CTAGTAAGTTTTATTTTATTGTGTTACATCACTGTTACATTTGGCAATATATGTATCAATATGGCAGCCCCCTTATGTGGAGCTGTCGGACGTCTCATTTGCGTGGTATATTATGTCTATGTGTATGAGTTTGTCCAATTTAGGAATTATGCGATGATTATAAATTTATAACACGAGAATTTTTTAAAATTCAAATAATTAAATATTGCGTGTTATTTATATTAATTTTAAAATAAAAACGAAATAGGATCTCAAAATTCAACGTATGAATTATATGTAGGTATATTTTGTAATTTCTTGTAAATTGTTTAAATTTGGTCAGATTAATCCATATTGGTATTATACATATATTTTGTTTGTAAATATTAATTTATTGATAAAATCATAAAAGCATGGTGATTTCACTATTTAAATCTGATGAATTAGGTAAGAATAGTGGTAATTACTATTTTTATATGTAAATACCTAAGTACATATCTATGTATAGTTGTCCCAAAGATAAAATAAAATTACAACTTTGACTCTTTAAGAAGCCTAATCGGTTTTCCAGCCCCCTGCAATAAAGTAGTACTATTTAAATTGCCAGGTCCGTAGTGTGAATTTTATATTTATTTGTCATGAATTTACTTTTTCATCCAATGCTATTATTAGGTGTAATAGGGATATTATATGAATACACCTTGTTTTAATTTTTCACAATGTTTAATTGTATGTATTATAAATATATTAAATTAAAAATATAACATTCATAGAGAATGAGTCAATTCTATCGATAGCTTATTATTATAAATACGGGCCTGGGCAACTATGGGTCCAGGTACAAAGTAAGGGACAGCAGTACGGGTACCTCAATAAATGGTCTATTGTTATATTATTAGGATTATTGGAGTTAACTATCAGCAAAGGCCATAATTTTATTTTATCTTTGGGACGACTATACATAATGAGTTTTTGGCTTTGTCTGGAGGTCGCCAGACTGCATCAAAAGAGTTGCCCTCGTAACTATAATTCATTAAAATCTCATTGAAATGAAAACAAACACCAATATTTTATTCATCATTTTATTTTTATTTTAGTTTTTATTACAGATTTTTTAATTTATTGTTTTTTGTTGTTGTTGTCAATTTGGTAATAGTTTATCAAATGGCACATTATCTTCAAATCCTTTAAAAAGTAAATTTTCATAAATTTCCGTAACGACTTTTTCTAATGCCGGCTTCAATTCATTGAACAATTCATCCACATTGTCTTCAATTACTTTATTCGTAATTTTATCTGAAAAATATCGAATGTTAAATCTTATAATTATTTGTTTATTGAAAATATTTACTATATTCTTCGCTTCCATCACCCAAACCTTGGAAATGAATCTTTGGATTGATTACATCAAATGTACAATTTGTGTAAACGGCTTTCAGATAATCACGATTGCCTTTTTTTACTAATTTTCCTTTGTGGAATATTTTTAAGTTTGATGTTTCTATGAAAATTTATTATTTATTTTAATATTATATTATAAATGTTATTTTTAAATTACCAATTGCAGCATCGAATTTGCCTTTTCCTTTAACTGGAGCCAATAGTAACTTACCATCTAATACATAATCACCTTCTAAACGTAAATTTTTAATTAGAGCATGACCCCGCATCCATAATTCGTTCAAATCCAAACTGCAATATGATAAAATCAAAGTACATATATAATATGGTTGCTAGGACAACACAAATGCATCAAAATTCAAAATAATAAGCGTTGCTATAGTAACAATAAAACATCACAAGAATACGTAGCTATAGAAACAAAATAAACATGAATTTATGAATAAGCCCTAATACGTTGCTATGCCTACAATTTGTTTGTAAACAAAAAAACTTACTCTAACGATTGCACTTCATATTCGGATAAACCAATAACGGCCACCTGTGATAATTTAGCTTTAATATTCAATTGATCAGTCCCGGTTTCTAAAGACACTTCTGGTACAACGAATGGTTCAATTGATGGTACATTTAATTCAGGTATGCCTTTACGTAAAAATGGTCTGGCATCAGTGGCGGCTTTTTTTAAACATGCATTTATATTTGGATCACTTCGATGACATTTTGGAAATTTTATTGCTGTTATTTTTATAATTAAATTATTAATTAGGAATATTTTCAAAAATTGTTCAACTTACGTAAATCATTTGCTAGTTTTTTCGTATAAATTGCACCAAAAAGTGCCACCACACCGAATGCAACGAGTATTATATGTTTTAAAGACATTGTTTCAAGACTGTATTCTCTTGTCTTCAATATTTTACTCTTTATATATATATTTATTTGTTAGCTGTTTATACGGGTTTATTTTCAATTTTTTTTCGTCCTTTTTGAACAAGTATAATACTTTTTAATGAAGGTCTTAAGTATGTATACGAGTATATACATATATTAAAAAAAGAATCAAAAATTTTTCAAGGATAGAAGAGGCATTTTAAAACAATATTCTGGCTTTCTTTAATGTGTAATATAATTAGTCTTTGAGCTTATTTACAATAAAAATATTGACTGGTTTTAATTGAATCCATTTCCTGTATAAATATCCGTTTTTATTTCCTTTTTAAAATGTAGTTATACGGAAAAAATTTGTGGAAAAAATACCAAATATAATTAAAATTTTCTATTGAAATTAATTACAAATTATTTTATTACAATGGAAATAATTCATCATATGGAAATCGATCAAATACTCTGTTAAAAATACCTAAAAGAAATTCAGAAACGATAGTTTTTATAATTGGCAAAATCTCGTCACCCAATATATCGATATTTTGATTAATTAATTCGTTTGTATGTCGATTTAATTCTTCATTAACACCAAATAAGTCTTTGAATTGTACTTGTGTACCATTTATATTAACAACAAATTCATCTTGTGTCCACTTTACATGTTCTTTACCATTTCTTTGAAATGATTTACCCGTAACAAACATACAACCATCAATTTTGTCTAAAAAACCATTTTTATCGATGGAAAATTTAATAAAAAATTAAATTTACCAAAAGTTCCCTCAAAATTTCCTTTACTATCAATATCCAATACTAAAACTCTTCCTTTGGCCTCATATTTTGATAAAAATTTTAATTTAAATAATGTTACATTGACTTGTGCCTTTAAATTGTTTAAATCCAATTTAATGTAATGTAAATCGAATAATTCAACGTTGTAAACTTCAATATCAATAAATGTTACATTGAAATTAGGTGTTGCCAATTCGGCTCTTGGTACAATCAATGGATTTATTGATGGTATCAACATTTCTGGTATGCCTTTTTGCAAATATGGTCGTATAATTTCAACGTTTTTCGAAATGCATTCCATCATTTGTGGTTCATTTCGTTTACAAACATTTATATACGAAGCTATATATACATATGTATTAATAATTATTAGTTATAAGAGTGCAATATGCAAAAATTTTGTAGGTAAACAATTTAATACTTACGTAATTTATATGCAAATGTGGATAAAAACTGGACAAAAAATATATATAATATTGAAAAGTCCATTTTTGTTAGAAATATTTGTTGTTTTTGGTGAAAAATTCTATTTGAAACTAAAATTATATTTGTTGACTGTTAGATTTAATATAGGTGGAAATATTAAAATGGAAATTAATGAAAAAAGTGACTTAAATAAGTTGATTACCTTGTGATGGTACAATATGAAGCACTTAAGATGCATTACAGTGATAAGGAAAAACACAACTATTAAGGCCGAAGTATATTTTTATGGTGAAATGATAAATAGACATAATTAACCGTTTTATAGTAAATAATATAGAGATTCATGTAATAAACATTATATTAAAAAATTATTTTTTAACGTCATACAGAAATAAATACCAAGAAAATTATAATGTTATGCATTTTTTTTAAATCAATTAACCCTTTATTATCCTCGTGGAATTATTTTTAGGACAAATTTTTATGGGTCAGTTGCAAAATATATTAATAAAAAAATTGCTGACAAATGAGTTTGTTGGTATAATACCTATATAAATTACGTTAAATAAATAACAATGCATTTTAATTAAAATCGTTCATCATGTATGCTAAAATTAATTTATTATTGTTGTTTTGTGCCTTTTTTTCAAGCAATTTTTGTTCAAGTGCTCCAACAACAAAATTACGTAATATAATTTAAAAAATACGAATTTGCTTATAAATTTTAATTTCTTTTTTCTAGCATCTTTTTTGAAAATTTGTAATCGTTCTGATCCAAATTTGAAACAATGTATAAAAGAGTCAGTTGAACAATTACGCCCATTATTATCGAAAGGTATACCAGAATTCGATATACCCAGTTGTGAACCATTAATTATACCAGAAGTGGCCATTGATCAGGGCAGTGGTACAGTGGCTGTTAAATCAGTATACAAAAACATACAAGTATATGGACCATCGAAATTTATTATCAGAAATATCAAGTAAATATGCCAGAAATTGCTTAGAAATTTTTTATTTTTCATGGAAAAATAAATTAGTTGTACCTAATAAATTTCTAATAAATTTATTTATAGAATCGATTTGGACAAAGATCGTGTTAGAATAAAAATCTTCCTACCATATCTCGGAGTAACAAGTAATTATTCAATGAATGGTAAAATTTTAATGATGCCAATCGCTGGTAATGGTACCAGTCGTGGTAATTATTGTAAGTACATTATATATATTTAAATTTAATCATTAAGTTTCTCTACAAATATTTCATAATTTGATAAATTATAGCCGATATTGATGCTACTGTTACTATGCAAGGAGAAAAAATTAAAAAAGATGGTCACATTTATTATAACATTAAAGATTTCTATGTTGATTTCGTAATTGGGCATGCAAATATTCAATTGGATGATTTATTTAATGGTGACAAAGAATTAGGTATACATATATTTATATGCATATATAAATATGAATTTGTGAATAATTAATTACCTTGATTGATTTTTATTTTAAAATTTTTATAGGAGAGGCCATGAACTTATTCTTAAATGATAATTGGAAAAATGTTGCCAGTGAAATAAAACCCATTTTAGAGGACACTATTGCAGACATATTTAAAAAGTTTGCCAACAAAATTTTCCACAAGTATCCATTGGATGTCCTTTTGCCAAAATAAATGTACCTACAGCAACATTTTTTTTATTTTATGTAATAAAATGTTGATATAAAATTTGTTGTTTCATTTATTTATAAATATTTATAATAATTATCCGAAATTATAAACGCCACTGTAGAAAAGTATATACCTACGAATGTTTATAACAGAATTTAATCTGAAACTTTCACTTTCTTCACAAATCTATACACGAAATTAGCAACTTAGTGCCTAACTAATAAACGATACAAATACGAAAATTGCATATTTCGTGCCAATATTAAATAGAAATCCAATTTAACATTTTAAATGGCTAGTCAATTTTAGTGTGTAGGGTTAATTTCAGTTTCAGTAAATCATCTGAGTATTAAGTAACAACATTAAAAATGTATTTTCATAATAATATACTGTTTGTGTTTATAATATGTGTTTTATTTATTACAAATGCAATCGGATATCAAGTGAAAGATGCACCATTATTAAAAACAAAACGTAAGACCAATATTATATTTCGAAAAAAATTGACGTCCTTTTAAAATTTTATACATAATTCAATTTAATTAACTTTTATATAATTTATTACATAAATTGTAATATTTTGAAATGTTTTGTACGTACATACTATATATTAAATGTTATGTATGTATATTAATTAAATTAAAGTGTTTCAAATTTTCATACAAATTTTTAAATTAGGGCTATAATAGAATTTTAGGAAATTTTTCTTTTATATTTGATTAAAATTCGTTAAGAGAAAGCAAGACCTATTTAGTCAAACAAATTGTTATATAACAATAAAAAGAAAATTTTTGTAAAAACACAATTTTAAGTAATTTACGTAAAGGAAATTTTGTAATTTTTCAGCACATTGGCTTAAAATATGTCGTCGAAATGATTCAAATGTGAGTCAATGTTTAAATGACTTGTTTTTGGAAATATTTCCATACTTAGCTGTTGGTAAGTTCCTTTTTATAAACAAATATAAATTTTATATTAAATTTCCACTTTGTAAAGGTATTCCTGAAATAAATGTTGACCCTTTTGAACCATTAACCCTGGATCGTGTCTCTGTAAGTAAAGGTTCCGGTCCAATTACATTAGCCGGAAGTTTGTACGATTTACATATAACTGGACCATCAAATTCCACTCCATCAGCTACCGAGTAGAAAAGACAATTTATTATTTATATAAAAATATTGTAAATTTACTTTTAGTTTCGATCCAGTTCAACATCACTGGAATTTCGATTTGGATTTACCATTTTTGGACATTAAATCACAATATAATTTAAAAGGAAATGTATTAGTACTTCCTTTGGTTGGCCATGGGGCATGCGAATTGGAATTACATCAAATTCATACAACAGTCACAACAAACATCAGTTTTCCATTAAAAGATGGCAGAGAAGTGATCCATATTGATAATATGGGGGTGAAATTTACAGTCGGAAAAATGCGCATTAAATTACATAATTTGTTCAATGGAAACAAGATTTTAGGTACGATTTCAATATGTTTTGTTGGTTGCATATGATAGATTTCTGTAATTTTATAGGACAAACGGTGAATGCATTTATAAATCAAAATGCAATTGAAATTGTTAATGAATTAAGTGATAGTATTGGATCAAGTTTAGCAAAAATATTTAAAGAATTAATGAATAATATATTTACAAAAATTCCAACTGATTTGTGGTATTTAACTGATGAACAATACGAAAAATATTTGAAAGTTGAAGAAACAAGGAAATCAAATCCAAAAATCGTTACAAATACCTAAAAAATTGTTTAAAAATTAATTGGTTATTATTTTTATACTTTTATAATGGAATTATCCAGCTAGTGCAATTACCACTGACATTTTGTAAAAATAAATCGTTATTATTGTATTACACATGTATATTACATCAAAGTGAATAAAAATTGTATATTGTTTTAAATTTCCTTTATTCGACTTTTCCTTACATACATAATAATTTTGTATTGTCTATTAATTAATAAATCAATTTATATTCAAATTTTTGGTAGCCTTCTGACTTAATACCAAAAAAGCGCAACATTATCGTATTATTGATATAATCGAATAATAAAAATCAATTAAACCAAAACTTCCTGAACACAACTTTAAAAATAATAATAGCCAATTAATGCCATATAATTTCATCAGATCCAAAATAGTTCATCCTGAATTGCATAATGAATACAAGTTGTATTCATTAAAAAATATGTATTATTTACCTATAAAAGTCCCACCATTTCCATATAATAAACTATGGATAACTTAAAATTATACATAATCCCTTCTCTATGATCGGTTTACAAACCCCCAGTTGGTAGAATTTATTAAAGTCGCATAAATAAATGCTTTCTCTCAACGTAAAACACAAATAATATGTTCATTTTATCTGGGTAGGAGTTTTTAATCTCCGATATCATAAAATATCTTAATACCGTTCACAATTTAAATAAAATAATAACGATTTCAGTAATAGTGCAAAATTCATACCTAGGTTAAATATAAATAATATACCTAAGTTTAAGTCTGTGATTAAAAAAAAAGAAAATGTATTTTTTATATAAAATTTTCATACTGTCTTTTTTAAATATTGTGATAGCAAGTGATTCAAAGAAAAATGAAAATTATACTACGCGTAAGTAAAATATTGAATGTAAATTATTTTCTAAGTAAATAGATATCGTGTGGCTAAAGTTGAGGAAGTTTTCATTTTCATGTAATTAATTAAATAACCACTAACCAGCAACCTCGGAGTAGGTCAATGTTAATAAATTGTATAACAATCGAAAGTAATGGAATCTGGTTTATATAAAACTAAGAAAAATACTAGAATTCATAAAATTACATAAAATGTATTGCATAATGTCTTCATTTCCGACCATTAAAAAACACATGCATACTATTAACACCCGCGTGTTATGAAGAGTGTCTTATACTTAGAGAAAGCAATACAAAAAAATTATGTATATTTATATCGAACAAATGCAATGTCTGGAAATGTTCAAAGAAGACCTTTGTACATGTGTTATGTAGTTTTTAAGTATAGTGGAAGTGCAAATGATTCACTTTCACTCTCTTCTCTGCTTTTACCTATATACACGAGTAATTGCATAATATTTTTCTTGAAAAAAGTGTGTGATGTTCATAGTGTCCTACTTTTTGCGAATTTCATCAAGTTTTTAACGTATTTCCACCTATAGAAATTGATGGCTTTCTCAATTTTTATCTATATTTATTTAAATTTTCATTTTTATTATTGTTTTAATTTTTTTGTAGCTGAATATATAATTCCGTGCTACAAAGCCGATCCTGAAATAAATAAATGCTTACGGGGCACTTTTAACCATTTACGACCATATTTGATAAATGGTATCAAAGAAATTCAAGTGCCCAGCATTGATCCGTTTCGTATCGACAAAATTGTCATTGAAAATGGACAAGGTGCGTTCAGAGTACGGGCATCTTTCAGTAATGTTACAGCAAATGGTGCTAGTAATTACACAGTAACAAATATTAGGTAAGATATATTTGGAAAAAAACACATAAAAGAATTGTATGTAGATAATTAATAATCAATTGTTGTACATACCTATTTTTTCATGTCAAGGAAACAGAAATGTGAAAATCAGATGTATTTTGTATGCAGTACGACTTTCCGGTTTTTCATAATAAAATAAATATATTTTTGTACCTATTACTAATTAGGTTAAAAATGTGTACGATATCGGTTGAAGGACGTTAAAGAACAGTTATAATTGTTTATTTATAAGTTTATAGATAAAATATGTGTATGCTTTGTTCGTTTTCAGTTGAAAGTATAATTACTTGAAAGTTTTGTTCGAAGTTTTCGAAAATTTCCATTTTTGAATTTTTTTAGAAACATTTTCAAAAATCTACAGAATAACTAGACTATTTCAGCTGTGTGAATCTGACTTTCGTACACAGTGAAAGTCTTTCAGCTCAATTTGAATAGCATTTTACGTGTAAAATATTCAATTTGCATAAAGAATTTTATCATTTTCTTCAAACATCAATAATTATGTACATACAAGTGCTGTATTTACATAAAATATTTAACAATGCCATTGTTCAATATTAAAATTAATAACGTTATAGAGCCGATGTAGTAAATTACATGATCGAATTGGGTGTAAAATTACCAAGAATTGATATCAGAGGCAAATATGAAGTAAGTGGAAATGTTTTACTTTTTCCTGTACGATCAAAAGGCGATTTTTGGGCAATATTTCGTAAGTTGTATAGGAAAATTTGGAAAAATTCATCAAATTTATATTTTTCCGTATTTTAACAGTTGATGTAGATGCAGCTGCAAGAATTTATGGTAAAGAAATATTAAAAGAAAATGTACGTTATATGAAAGTGGATAAAATGTTGGTAGATTTCCGATTGCAAAAAAGCCGTTTTAGAATTAGGGACGTTATCAATCATGGAAATGTTATAGGTACAAAATTATCAAATTACGTAGAAAAAAAATATATTTAGTTCCTAATCTCTTCTATGTGTGTGTATTTTTTTTTTGCAGGCGAAGCAATGAACCAATTTTTAAATAATAATTCTGATGAAATTATTAAAGAAATGAAACCAGCCGCGAATGCTGCCATCGCAAAACATTTTAAAAGTTTCTTAAATACAGCCTTCCTTAATTTACCATTGAAAATTTGGCTACCAGATGCCTAAAATTTGGAATAAAGCACTTTTCACTGCATTATTATATTGTACTTAGTAGGAAATATTTTTATTTAGTTTTAAATATTTGTACAAAATTTTATTATTTTCTGTATATTAAATAAAATATTTTATTTGTGTGATATTTTATATACAAATATTGGTACCTAAGGTACTTTTCATTTATGTAAACACGTTTGTCATCAACGAAATTTCTTTTATGAAAAGTTGATGAATAGTTTTAATATTAAAATGCTGTGTGTTTTATTTATAAATTTAGTGACACAATATGAATGCACATATTATTTTTTTAAATAAAGTTTTCTCAAAATATATTTACGTATTTGATTTTGCTGGAAGTTTTTTCAAAAATACTCATATATTTACATGAAATGTCGTCTATTAATAATAAATTCATTATTTTTATTGGAAAATAATGAACAACAAATGATGCAACTTTCATTATTATTAAATGGTGAAAATAAAGCCATTTGTCGAAAGAAAAATGCTTTCTAATAAATAATATCTGATTAAAATTTGTTAAGAATAGAAACAAACAATTTATTAAATGTCTGATCTCGTTGATCCTATTATTGTTTACAATAAAAATGTTTATATCTAAAAGTACAACTAATTAATTATAAATTAATCAATTTAGACTATACAGTAAAAAATAATGCGTTCAAGTGTTGAAAAGGGACGCTTCAACGCATTGTTATTAAAAATATGCATGCATTAAATTTGGTATTACCAAATTATATTTAATTGTTAACATAAATTTAATCAAAAGTGTTTAAATATTAGTTGATGAACTCGTAAACTTTGACCTAACAACAAATTATGCGATTAATAATTTAAATATGGCGCTTTCGTCCTGTTATCAGAAATATCTGGAATAAGAAAAAATTGTATTATAACTTAATTACAATTATACAAACAATTTTATTCACTTTAGAAACAAATTTTAGAGTGTAAAGAAATTTTATCAGAATTTCTTAAGATTTTTTTAAGACGTTCGTCTTATTAATACTTTTCGAAAATTTTATTTAAATATGTTAATTCATTTAAATTTGTACAATACAAGTAATCAAATTTTTATCAAATTGTCGTATTTCTGTATATGGGAGTAAATTTTTTGTGTTTTAAAGGAAAAAAGTCACATTCCGAAACAAGTTTCGATAAAATTAGAAAAGACTATTCAATTTTTAATTTGTTAGTGTGTAATATTTTAGTGTAGGAATATTTTATATTGTGAAAATGGTCAAATTTTCCAAAAGACAATGGCTCACATTAATCGTAATTAGTATTGCAGACTTTTGTAATGCAATTTGTGTATCATTACAAGCGCCATTTTATCCACAAGAAGTAAGTAGCCAAAACAATTTCATATCTTTATCTCGAAAACAAAATCAACAAATTACGCAATATATTTAGGCTGAGAAAAAGGGATGTACTGCAACTGAATATGGGCTCGTTTTCGGAATATTTGAATTCGTTGTATTTGTAATTAGTCCAATTTATGGGCAGCATTTAAATAAAATCGGCCCGAAAGTCACATTCAATGGTGGCATTTACACGACAGGCATTTGTGCTATTTTATTTGGCCTTTTAGACAAAATCGACGGACATTATCCATTCATTATCCTCAGTTTCGTTATACGTATTATCGAAGCAATGGGAAATGCTGCCTTTTTAACAGCCAGTTTTGCCATCATTGCCAAAGAATTTCCCGACAATGTGGCCATAACGTTTGCATCGTTGGAGACATTTTTCGGACTTGGATTGATTGTTGGACCAACAGTTGGTGGTGCTTTGTATCAAGTTGGCGGTTATACGTTGCCATTTGCCGTTATGGGCAGTGCCCTATTTATGTCGGCTATTTTAACGGCCATTGTATTGCCCAAACATGATGAGGGCACCGACAGAGAAAAAGGACGTAAGTGGAAAATAATCACAAATTTTAAATATAAAAATTTAAAAAATAATACTGTTTAAAGAAATCTTTTTTACGTTCAAAGAATAACTCATAGATGGCACTAGGCGTACAATTTTTCATTTAAATTTGAATTTTCAAACAAATGTTTCGCTTTTTTCCAGCATCCATGTTCAAAGCATTAAAAATACCGGGTGTTTTATTATCATCTGCTAGTATAATTGTCACAAGTATGTCAATTGGATTCCTGCAGGCCACATTAGAGCCACATTTAAGACAATTCTTTCTGACACCGATTATTTTGGGCTTAATGTTTGTTATAAATGGTGGTACCTATGCAATAACGGCACCCGGTTTTGGATGGTTGTGCGACAGCGTTTGTGCCCCAAAAATAATCACTGTTTTAGGTACAGTTATGATAGCGGCTGGTTTTAGTCTTGTTGGACCAGCACCATTTATTCCTGTACCCACGTAAGTTGCTAAAATGACCAATACTCATGGTCATCATGCTTCAATATGAAATTCCATGGTTAAATTTAATAATTTTTGAAAGACTGCCTTCATTCAAGGTTCCATTGAAAAATTCTATTTTTTATTAACCTTGTTTATAATTGGAATTTTACAATTTCACAAAATTTATAAATATAATATATACTAATTTTAGGATGTTATGGTTGACTATTGTGGGCTTAATTTTACATGGTTTAGGAATGGCAGCTCAATTGGTGGCATCTTTTACAGATGCACTTAGGACCAGTGTGTTAGTGTCATTCATAAATTATTTAATATTTATGGTTAAAATATAAGTATAACTATTGTGTCCATTTTAGAGCACATGGCTTCCCAAACAATTTGGAAACTTTTGGTCTTATTTCCGGTCTATGGACCAGTACTTTTGCATTAGGCGCTTTTATTGGACCCTCAATCAGTGGTATTTTATATGATAATATCGGTTTTCGTAGCGCCTCTATGTTTATTGTTGGTATACATTTATTAATTGGTCTTATTGTCACAATATTTTTAATATGTACACGAAAACAATCACCATATGTTGAATTAAAAGACGAAAAAGTCATTACAACGAACAATGGTGATCTTTTAGATCCAAATCAAATGCATCCACAACAAAGTAGTTTCACCGAAAGTATGAAAAGGTGTTTATTTATTCAAATTTATAAATTTATAATGATAAAAATATGGTTTTATTTTTAGTATTCGATCTGTTTGTAATGGAATTTCTATTGAAAAGAGTCGTCCACCTGGTATGAACAGTTTAATTGCATGTAATAGTTACAAAAGTCAAGCGTGGCCCAATCAGCAACAAAGGGACACAAATAGCAGTTTAACTTTAGGGCCTTATAGCTATAGTTATGGTGCAGTTGATGGCAGAAATCGTCCAAGTACATCCTATTTGCAAGGTGTTGCATAACATTTTCAGATTTTATTTAATGTGATTATTTTTAATAAAATTTTAAACGTTTTATTTATATTTACCATGTTATTATAATATTGTTTAGTTAGATATATATAAAAAAATAATTAATGTAAATTCATTGTAAATTCTTTTTTGAAATTGTACATAAATATAATAAATATTATACTGTTGGAAATTTTATTTTAATATTTAAAATTGTATTGTAATGACAATAAGGGTGTATATTGGTGAAAGTTTGTAATAATAAACACTTTCTTGAAGTGCATCTTAACATAAATTAAGTATTATTCAATCAACTTTCTGCAATTTTAATAACATTGACATAAAGTTAAAAATAAATTTGACGACATATAACACGTATATTTAAAATAAACAAGACATTTTTTTTATTATTTTAAGAAATATTACACAATTTTCTTTGCAGTGGAAATTTATTATTAAATTATCATAATTGGTGAATTGATAATTATAATTTTTATACGTTTATTTACTGGTCAAACTACTACTTGTTGTTTTAGGGATTTTACTGACTGAAAAACGTAATTTCACACGAACATATTGAAATTAAATCAGTTTTCATGATTTTTCGTAATTTTTGAAAATAAAACCTAGATTTTATTATAAATAAGTATAACTCATAAATTGTGAGTATTTTAAATTAAATTAAAGAAACTGTTTTTGTTAAATGTATTGTTTATTGGTTTAAATGTGCTCTGAAATTTTTTGAATTTGATTCAATTACTTTTTTGATCAAATATAAAACATCGTCCCTACATCCCTGTCCAAGGTAGATTTATCTTTTCCCCATAATTTTCGTACGTTTTATCGTTTTTTTAACGATAAAATTTTATTTTAACGGCGAGCGTTTAAAAATAATTCAAAATAATATTTATATGGGGTTTCGATGGTGTTGCCCCACCTTTCAGTATACCAATGCATGGTACATGGACAGGTGAATTGGTGAATACCACCACACACACGTTAACATTACCTGCATTTGTTGGTACGGTTAGTACGTGTTCGACCATCAACAGTGTTGTATAATAATTTTTTTATTTTCAATTTTTTTTATAACATGAACACGTTTTAACACTTGTTGATTCATTCTGGTACACAATTGATAAAAAAGACCACCCCAAAAATAAATTCTGACGGATTATTTTTTTTTGGAAAGGTGATACAATAATAATCATTATCAATATATACGTGATTTAAATAATGTTTATTGTGTGAATTTAAACAGTTTTTGGATTATTTATAAATTTAGGTAAGTAAATTATGTGGTTGCTAATTTGATGAAAAAATATACATATGTACATTAATAATTAAATGTGTAAACAATGTGTGCAACTTTCAGAAATCATATTTATTTGTTAATTAGAAATTTAAACCACCTGTTTTGATAAAAAAAATTGATTTCTCCACAAAAATCAATGATTAATATAAAATATTTTTCCATTTAGTAAATTGATAATAATTTCTAATATTTTACTCATCAAAATGTGCTATATAGTTATAAACAAATACAAATATATGAAGAACTAACCGGTTTATCTTCTTCAGGATATGACTAATTGACTTGTTTGTATTGTTATTTGAAAATATCTAATTAAATTAAACTTTGCTTGAAATTTTAGGCATATATAGTTAATAGTTTACATGATATTGAACTGATTTTTAACATATGGTGTAAATGTACAATACATTATAACATTTGGAAAATATATGTCGAATATTTTCTAATTAAGTACATACATTTTAAGATAATTAATTTGTCTTTAGCTGTTGATTAAGCAAGTATGTACCTTAAACTTTTTATATTAAGTAGGCATTATAGAAAGTTTAAACATTTAATATTTATTACCTATATATAAATGTACTTTCAATTCGTAAAATCTTTATCATCTTTATTTGTGAACGTTTTTTTTTTCTCTTATTATTGATCCTGTCAATTGTTGTTAATGCAAGTCATATAAAGAAAAAGTTTCACAATTCTAATTGTTATAAATAATCAATTTAATATGTATTAATTTATTTGTTTTTATAGAAACGACATTCTTTTATTAAATATAAAAATTTATTTAAATGAATAATTTACATACATAAAAGACCGTTAATTTTTCAAACACTTGTGTTTTGCTTTTAAAATAACTTATCTTAAGAGTTTATTCGTGAGAACATTAATTTTTTTAAGTATCGTAATTGGTGATAAAAAAATGGTGACTGGACTTTTTAAACAGTCAAGGGTATATATTTATTGTAATATCCATTTTATTAATTTCCTTTTAACAAATACGTAAATTGATTTAACTTTCAATTTTTCAATCATTTCTCTATTATTGTGAACGTGTTTTTTGCGTTTTTCATAACGGTTTATCGAAAATTTGTGAATTGTTTTAAAAAATTAGTATTTCCATGTAAATGTTAATTATAAACAACAAATACATGTAAATTATGAAATAATAAGGACTTGTGTGTATTATATAAACGATTTGACACGATTTTTGAGTAATAATTAACTTTGCCTTGGCATGTTTCGTAAAATATTTCATGTTTTTATGGTAAAATTAAACATTTTGTTGGATATCTTGTATTTTCTAATTTATTTAACGTACAAAGGGCAATACCATGTGTTTTACATGCACATGTTGTAATAATATATTCGAATATATTTCATAATTTTTTTATAAAAAGTGTCTGCAAGTAGTACCTTAAGTACTGTTAATATTTTGAGTGTTTCTGAGTCACTTTTAAGGAATGTTCGTGGGAGAGACACAAAATCTACCTAACATATAATAATTTGTTGGTAGCTTCAAGGTATAAGCCATCATGTTTAAGAACTACCTATTTGGACTAATTCATGAGAAAAATGGTTTGAATAAAAAAATTTGCACAAAGATGAACATTAACAAAATTTTTGTTTGAATATTTTAAATATATTCTAAATATTTAAAATAGTTGTATGCGGAAAATGTTGTTTGAAAGACACTCCTATGTGGATAATATATATTGAAAAGACATTCTTGCACATAAAATTTCTTTATTAAAATGACTAATAATAAATAAGATTGACACGGAATTGTGCACAACAAACACTCGGTATTACTATGATTGTATAGCAAGGTCTTTTTGTGAAATAATCTAAAGTGATTTCATTTTTGTCACATTTTTTACTCTCGTTTATTTTTTTCTTCAAGAACAACTCTTTCAAGTAGCTATTATATTTAGATTTTCATTCATTATAATACCTACTTTCTTTGTATTAATTAGGTATAGAATTCCACAAAATCATTTAAAATACGTAATAAAAATATCTATTTTATTACATAATTTTTTCTATATTAATTTTTAATATTTTACATAACTAATAATATTAAATATGTACACATCAAGTGGTGTATATTTTATAAATTTATTTATTTATTAAGCGAAATGCTTTTCCTTTTTAATTAAGATCATTAAAAATTAATTAGTATACAAATATTACATAAAAATGTGCTGTATAATAAATTATTCAGTTAACAATATACAAAAGGAAATTATTATTAACGATTTTTTAAATCAATAGTTTGCAATTTGCATTAACATTTGTAGTATAATTTTGATTATTATGACGAAAATAAATGAAATTTTAAAACCGTTGAAACAGTTTTATTAATTGTGACGTACTAAACATATAAGTATATGGGGATAACGGATAACGTGTTATATGTATGTTACCTTATTTATTATTATATATTGTGTGTATAAATATGAATGGACAAAAGATAATAGTTGAAGGACGTCCACTCCATTTTTAATTCAAATATATAAATTTTAGATTTCACCTATTCGTACATAGTTTCTAATAGGTAAATACAATTCATTTATTACATGAGTTTCTTCTTTATATTTATGAAAGATTTAATGAAAATGTTGTGATTTTAGTAAATACTTTGTCGTTTTTATCATTTTTTATATCCTTATTTATATTATCTCAATTATTTAGGTATACGTGCAAATAAATAGTAGGTAAACAAAATCATTAAATAATTATTGTTAAAAACACATTAAATTTAATATAAATATAGAATGACTGTCCTGAAAACTAAGCAAATTATGGTAAATATCATCATATTGCTTTATTTATTATACAATATTTTATTATTACTTGTATACACCTAAAGCCGGCTACAGACGACATGGCAAGCCTTGGCCAGCGTTTCATCGAGCGTTTGTAGAAACGTTGGTCTTTCCTTGATATTCGCGCACCGACGACCGTACACACGACATGTTTTATCTTTGCATGTCAATTCGAGGCATTTGAAGGCGATCGTTGAAACAAGTGTACAAGTCTCACAAAAAATGTCCGACTCTATATTAAAATCAAGTTTTATTGGTTAACCAGGCACGCATTAAAACATGTCGTGTGTACGGGCGATCAAGCTCACTGGCGAGGTTCAACAAGTCCCTTTGATGTGTGTCGAAAATACCGCTTACTAGGCGAACCCTGGCCAGCGCCAACGTTGGCTATACTTTGTCATATGTTTTACATACACACGATGCGCCAACGTTGGAACGAGCCGGCATTTGCCAAGGCTTGCCATGTCGTCTGTAGCCGACTTAATACGTAGATATATCTAATTGTCACTGCATTTAATTCCAAATAAATTTATTTAATAAAACCTTTCACAAAATTTTTACTTTCTTTTCAACATATTAAATTAACTGTTTCAATTTAGGTAATATGTACATAATAAATAAATATAAAAACATTTTTTGTTATTTAATCCAATTTATAAATAATTTATAAAAAATTAACCACATAATAATGATATAAATAAAAATTTTGGTAAAGTGTAACAGAATTTTCTTTCACTTAGGTAAATAGGAATATAATTTAATAAATATATATGTATAATATTAATAATGGTTTGGAAAAAGCTTTTAAATTTGTGTACCCATTTAAGTAGGTATATAGCCAATAAGTATATAGATATAAGAACTGAGAATAGCACGAGTCAAGGTATTCAACTTTGCACATATACATATACATATTATACCTATAGGTATGTATAGGTATATATCTAACTTAAATATGTAGGTATACATATTATACATATATGTGGTTAACTGGTTATAATAGATTATAAGAGAATGGCACTTTGCTGTGTTGTTGAAAAATGTTTCTATGACAACATTTATTCAAATGATTCCATTTCACAATATGTATATAGAGTGCTTTTTTAAATAAACAAAATATAAAAACAGTTATCTGTCTTATTCGCTCATTCAAATCTCCATGTGATTTTCATTAACTAACTTAACAATGACTCATTTTTTCGTTAAAATATGCAGAATTTTATAACGTCAATTTTGTTGCACGATAAATGTAAATCGAATTTGTCTTAGAAAGTGTAGGTATTATGCATTTTTGTACTTAATTGTTACTTAATTGTTTATATACATTATATATAGGTATTTTTGTTTAAATTTAAAATATGAAAGAAAAAATCGATTCATGCACACATTTTTGTAATAAGAGTTGTGGAATTTAAGCTAGATTGACAATTTTATTGGCAAATACCTAGATAAATGAAAGTGAAACTT
>SSSI01002370.1:0-13668 GCA_004796505.1 Oryzaephilus surinamensis
GGCGCCACAGTTTGATAACTCTATTTACTTTAAATTAATATAGGCGTTACTGATGGTGAACGGTTCTTTTATATGTCGCCCACGAATTATTTTTTAATAATATAATAAACACATGTTTGGCATATATCGGCTAAAAAACTTGTCCAGGAATTAATTAATAACAAGCAGATTTTTTACAAATATTCCTAATTATTTACAATAATATTTCAAAAGGACAAGAAAATGACCGCAAACATGGAAATGTTTACATTTGAAATTATGAAATTGTTAACATTAATTTAGAATTAAGTAAAGCCGATATTATTTACAACTGATGGCTGTTTTTTATGAGGAGCCATTCAGGACATTATTCTTCGTTTCAAATATACATGCATATATTTAGTTATATTATAACTGTAGATTATTACAAACAATTTGGCTCTTTTTTCAGTTCATTTTGTCAATTTGATGTATACATTTAGAACAATACAACATTTTACCACAAAAAGAGAACACTATTGCCATTTATCGACACCACTATGAACTAGTATTTAATACAAAATTTTTTTTTTATATACTATACGATTCTATATGTACTATATAACATATATAATTTATATAACTTAACTTATATTTTATCAAAATTTAGTAGGAGTATATATTTTTCAAATCTATACAAACATTCAACGATTAATAATGTCCTGAATGGCCCCTCATAGTTTTTCAAGCTTTACAACATATTATTATTTTAAAAATGGTTAAAGTTTTCGATAAATATATCTCGAATCTTCCATTTGTTTAATAAGAGTAAAAAACGAAATAACATCTTTTTATAAAGTTAGAACCCCTCTCCGGATATATATCTTTTTAGCAAACAAAATATTTACCACAAGTACCGATAGTTGTGTACGGTCTATTTAGTAAAAAAGGAGAATAAATTGCTGCATGTGTTTTATTTGCGTTTGTCGATTGTTATACAAGATTCAAACATAAAGGCTTTTGTTTATTTTGGAACGTTTTCCACAGTACTGTTTGTTTTTTAACCGCGCCACCCTTTCAGCTATTTGTAGCGGCAACTTTGTCTCTAGATAACGAGAAACCTCAAAGTAGAACGAAAATGGGATAAACTGATGTATACAGACTGTCATACTTTTCGTAAAAAGAAAAACTTATTCAAAATATAAACTGACTTATTTGTTAATAGTTAGCACAAATTTCAGTTAAAAACGAACAGTTAAAAATATTTTTTTTAATAAAATGCCCCGATCTATTAACTGAAAAAATCCATTAAAAATACAACGAAAATTATTGATTTAAAAGCGTATTGAATTAATTTCCACTTTCCTTCCACTTGATCGAAATACATTTTGTTTTGCTTGAATTGATTAAAAGCAAAGATATATGTGCCCAAATTATAGGTATGGTTAAATAGTGGTGGCGCTTATTTCCTTCTTCTTTTATAATTCATACGTTTTAACACCTTCAGCACCTGATCGATATTATACCTCCAAAAAGATATTCCTTATGCATAATGCATTAATTTATAGATAAAATATTTCTTTCACATTCTCTGTCCCCTTCTTTTACATTCGTTTATAATATTAAAAGCATCTTATACAACTGAGTTATAAATTTACTTTGAAAATTTATGGTAAAATAATTACTATACAGAGTTTTCCGTCACGAGATATTTCGTTAGTCCTTTTATTATTTGTCTAATTGATAAGTGTGTTAATTAAAAAGCAAGACAATTAAGAAAACTCTTTTCTGTTCAAAATTTTATTGCATTATCAAACTTAACAATAACGAATACAATTTTGTACAAGTATTTTTATCTTAAGAAAAAAACAATGTGATATTTGTTCTAAAATATACTTTTTTTTGGTAAAGAAAATGAAAGGAACAAATTTAATATGAAATTATCACGGTTCTTTTGTAATCAAACAAAAGAATCTCTCTACGTAAAATAATAATCCCATCAGATTATTTAAAATATTTGTTAGATGTTTAATTTACTATCATTATTTATAAACTGATGCTATTTTATTTAGTGATTAATTTGTACAATAAATTATAATGTGCTTAAACAAGACTATAACTAAAATCTTGAATTTCTAGGTAATTTGTTTGAATATCAGTAACAGCTTCCGCTTTAAAACATACCTATTCATTATATTGTTAAATGTTTAATTTGAAAGGAAAATTTCAAGTATTAAAATAATAAGAATATGTGACCATTGTTTCGAAAATATAATGCCAGTATACATCTATTATATTAACATGTTGAATTCGCTGACAGTTTCCAAACTTTCACCAACTTATCTAAAATCTCAGATGAGAAGTTAGGACTTGAGTCCTTTCAATTGATAGACATAGGAGGTTACAGTATTTTACCCAAATCAACTTGTTTATAGCTACAGATATGGGTATAAATAATGCACAAAAGAAAAAAAGAAAAGGGAACTGTTTTAGGGCAGCGCGCGAATCTCATAAATGAATTTTATCGAAAACCCTGGTCGAAATGCTTCGTATTTATATATTAATATTGATTTTCATAATCTACACAATATACGTGTGTTTTCGGCCCATATACGTATTTAGTATACACACAATGTTAAACAAATGATACTCTATTGAAAACAAATCAAATTTCGAAATAATTATTAATGACATTATATGGCAAAATTCTGTATCTAATTGGAAAGCAGATTTAATTAATTTAACAAAATTACGTTTTACTAAATTATTTATGTTTATAAATGTATTGTGATACTATTAATTATCAAATGGTATACACATATAAAGATAATTTAAATGAAAACTCATTAAAATACTCATACATTCAAAAAGCAAAAACGAAATTGATAATTCCAAACTTGCACCTAAATTTTATTCATTTGTAAAATAAATATTTTTGTTTATATATGGGTTTCATTTACAAATATCCATTATTTTAATGATTAAAAAAAAATATACAGTTGCACGTTTATTAATAAAATCCATCATCTAATGATTATCGTTTTGATCATTGGTTACAATTTAAACAGTCAACAAGCTGATGATTTATTACTAACTTTGGTGGTTAATTAAATCGATTTTCGAAACTAATGTGAAGAAAAACCACCAATGGTTAAATGAAATTTAAAAATAAATTACGAATTATTGTAGGTACTCATTTTCATGAAAAATAAACAATAATATTTACACGTAGTTATGCATGGTACAGTTTCTAGTTGGTGTGCATAATGATTACAAGTCTGCCCTTACCATAAATGCATACGTTATGATAATTTATATTACACCTACATAATATATAAATGCACTATACTGCAAACTGTTGGATTGCGGTTGCATACGTTAAATCAAAACTATTCCACCAAACTGGGCATACATATATACATATACCATTACTAGTATTAATTAATTGTTATGATGGAAGTGGTGGTCAAGTGGAAAAAGTTGGACATAATAATGGGTCAACAAATCACCACACTAAAACAATCCAGATGGGGTAAGTTAACTGTAAATTTAGAACTTTGTGAATGGCCAATATAAATAGGTACAGTATTTGTGAAATTATTCTGTATTTCTTGTACAAACACATTGGCTGGCTAAACGTTATTGTTTGTAAAGCTTACATAGTTTAGTTTTGTTATGTCAAGTTATACATACACATGTATATACAATTTATACCTGCGAGTATTTGTAAAATATTGCAGAAATTTATATAAACGGTATACAACTCATTAGATTATGAAAATATTAGTTAAAAATTAAATTATTTTTGTAAATAAAAAGTTAGTTTACAGATCCTTAATGCAAAATTTCATATAAATCATTTTAATGGCAAAAGTAAGTTCTTTATACATACATAAATATATTGTAGCTTCTATTTATTGATTAACATATTTTCAGTCAGCACTGAAAAGACTTAAATAAAAAAAATTGTAACCAATGTAAATATGTATTTAAATGTTGTTTATGAAATAAATTAGATAATTAATATTCAGAATCAAAAAGAGATGTTTTTTCAGTCCGTTTTTAATTTTAATGGACCTGAATGTTTTGCGTGTGTAGATTTTATACAAAAATTCCCATTTTGCTGTTTATCCATCATGATAATAAACTGTAATTTAAACTAATGTATTAAAATATGCTAATGGTAAAGTTAAGTTTGTAAAATATTATTAGTAATATTTTTTTTAAAATATTCGTTCCAATACAAGAAGTTATGACATAAGTTATTTATGATGAACAACCGTTACTCGTACAAACCATTAATGTGGTAGGCAATTTTTAAAAACTAGAATATCATTTAATGATTTATTATCAATAAAAGCACAGCAAAATTGTTATGTGAATCGAAAATTTTGCACTGATGAGCAACATAAATAATATACATATATACATATAAACTCGTATTTGAAATATAACTGTTCAGAATTCTCCATTTTTTATATTATTCCTATTATAGACTATAACTAGTTATGGTTTTATAGGTAAAATATTAATAAAAAATAGAGGCGCAGTATAAAAATTTAAAATTTATTCGCAAGAGGAAAATACTCATGGAATTTTAATAAATATCCATAAAGTTCTATGTATTAGAAAAAATATGTTTAAAATCTAAATAAAAATTGTTTATTCCCGAAATTTTTGATATGAACTGTAAATGAATGACAAGCATATTTGGCAAACGAGCTGCAGGCTGCATGGGGATGAATATTTTGATATTTCCATCAGTGTTTACTCGTATTACTAATAAGTATTATAAACGTAAAATGTTCATTGAAGATTAATTACTATTATACGTATACATTACATTTCCAATTAGTCGGTGATGGCTAGGTTACAAGTTGGTTGATAATTCAGTTACATGTACAATTTCATGGTCGGTTAAAAGTGACCATTCTCTTTCATATGTACCAAAATCGTACAATCCCGGTGTATCATTTGACGGTATAATCACGCGTTGTATTGTTCATATTGTTCGAAACCATTGTGTACAAGTTAAGATATTCAGTTATGATTATCCAATTCATTCAGCACACATATACTCGTACAAATATATACGTACAGAGAATTGCACGGGGGTTCGGTTACAAATCCATATTCACCACCTCCAAAGCCGCAGTACATGCACCAATAATACCCAGCCCCAATTTCCCCAAAATATCAAAGTAACAAAGTTAGGGAAGTAAAACTTTACAATGCTTTGATGATAAAACCAAAACGACGGTCGAATTAAAATACTTTACCGGCCGTGTAATCTATTTGGATTGAAATACAGTTACATCGAATGAATTTTAAATTACGCATACTTGGGCAAAGTTTTTCTCTTGTGGCCGGGGGCTCACACCATTTTATACCAAGACAAGCAAGACCCCATGGTGGCCTCCACCACCACCACCACCCCTTCAACGTCCTGTGTGGAAGCTGGTGCGCGCCTGAACAACATTTCGTTAACGAACATCAATATATACAATTATGCAAATAGATGCAAAGCCACCGTTTTCGCGAACCGCCTCCTGGATTTGAATTCATTAAGGAAACAATAGGAAGACAGATAAGAAGTTCCATGTTCCGGACCGGCACACTAAGATCGGTCGGACTACGATTGCCGTTTTCCCCTTTATATATTACATAACCATGTTTACATATTACCAACAATATTGCTGGACTCTGGAGATAATTCAACATTGAAATTAACACTGCGGTTAGTCTGTTGTAATGCAATCTATACGCTGTTGTGGCCACACAACTCCCACATATTATATCCTATCGTATATTGACTTAGACCCAAAATTTCTTAATACTGTTACACCATCGAATTTCATTCTGATTTACCTTATAATTTATTCCATATTCTACAAGTTGTTGCGCAATGTCTTAAATTTTTTATAAAAAAAAATATACTTTAGTACTTTCGTATACGTTCGTGTACGCTAACATATTTTATTTTTTTACTTAAACATTTTATTTACAATTTACAGTGTGTGTATATTATAGCATATACCGTAGAATGAAGGTCCCAACTCAAAATAATTTACAACCAATATAAAGTTTTATGTACCACTAAACAGCCATATATACGTTTCGTCACTTAATAATAATTCCATCGTCTTTATTGCCGTGTACATCATATTAAACAGTAAACATATCTTGCGTCTTCACCTAAACCGCATCTAAGTAAGGGGCATCATCATCATCCCACTAAATTCCCTACCATATACGAGTATATATATAAGTATACAAGTGTATACGGCAGCATCCGCTTCCTTGACAAGACCGATGCCGTCGTAATTATGGCTTATATCGTGGGTGGTCACGTCAGAATGGACCAAGTCCATCAAGGCCTGCTACTCAGTAATTGATTACCAGATAAGAGGCCATCCACCACAAAACTCTTACATTTCTTGTGTTCGTTTTTACTGTTTTTTTTTCCTGCCAGTTGTTGTTCATTTAAGCTCCTTTAACCATTATTTCAGGTATTAAATGTACACTTGATGGCAAATTGATTTTCTAATTCGTTTAAAATGTAATTTCGCAAGTTGTTATTAAAATATAACATTATCGCTCTATATAGCGTTAAATTTTTTACAAACAATATATAATTTGATAAATTGTTTTACGAAATTTTTTATTTAAAATAATGCGTGTAATCAAATGTGATTATATGTTGGTGTGCTGGTGAAGTGGTGATGTTTAAAATAAAAGAGATTATATTTTTTTTGGTTTATTGTGTGAATACATATTTTTATATATCAATAGGAATATTATTTTTATGGACACACTTACCCAGCAATTTAGTATATCAGAACTCATTATTATATTTATTTTTTTATTGTATATTTATATAGCTTATTTATTTATTTATATAGAAAATAAATTGAATGTTTGTTAATAAATCTCTGGATATTTATAGTTGTGATATAAACCTGGCATTCCACAAAACAGCATAATAAAATCATTTATTAAAATACAGTAATATTAAATTGGGGCTTTAATTTAATTCCACTGCAAACAAATTAATTGTCTAGTCATTAGTGATCAGTTTCATACACAAAACGTTGATGCATGCTAGTTAAATGTGTATATTTTGATTGTAGGTATAAAGATAATGTTATGAAACGCTATTTAATTTCTTAAAAGTCTTTTTTTGGTTGCCCGAATGTATACATAAAGAAGTGACTCTCTCAAAAAACCATTAGTATAATTGTTATTCAGAAAATAAAACTTTTTTTATTCTGAATGGGAATAAACCAAGATTAATGTGAGTTTTCGGTTTAGAATGCAATGTGTTAGACCAATAAGAACTAGTAATAAATTGATGTTTAAAGACCAAATTTATGCAGTTGGATACGACCCTTTGGGATCTTATTAAACAGTTAAGGAACGTCTTATCTAAGTTCCAATCTTAACACACCGCCTTGGCCATGTCAAGGGTTTCTATAGTTTCTAACACAGATGTAAATGCAAATGGAGGTCACTAACAACACACCAGAGTGCCAACACATACGCTACCTTATTCCAGATTTGCTACTACCATCCTCCTATCTAATTATCAACACCAACATTATCTAATTTGGATGAAATTTTTATTCACCCAATTCAATATCAAAGAAAAATTTAATTTATCAATCTGAATTAGGTTAATTTTAATCACTGTCCATGTTGATGAATCAAATTTAATTTGTTTTTTTTTAACTTCTAGTCTTCAAAGATAAAATCAGATCAAGAATTATTTTTACAAGCGAGATTTCTAAAACCAGTTAATTAAATTTTATTTTTTAAGGATAAAGGACAGAAGAATTCCTGACAAGAAGTTTCTATTTTTCCTTTATGCAAGCGCGTACCATACCTTTATGATCAAAGTGATATACAGAAAATATGTTTATATGAAATATATCACAAAACAAATTGTTGAAAAAAAAGATTGTTTCTTGATGGTTTCAGAATATAACATAGTGTAGTAGTGCCTGTCGGAGCTGGAATATTCTGTTGAATCGATTGTGATATAATGCTTCAATTATTGAACGTTTCGTTATATTGCATGGTTAAATGTATAGCTTTTGCTATAATTATTCCAGGGCCTTAATTTAACGCACGCCATTACGATCATTTTAATGATGATGTAAAACTTTATCGAATATCTGGCAAGTATTTCTGCTAATACGTACAACAGCACTATAAACAGTATACTATGCACAAAAGCACTGTAATATGGCCTAATATGGTATATCCATTTGTGAACCTATGTATAATATGTAATACATATTGAGTTTGTAATTTTGCATCAATAATGTAGTGTACTTATGATGCATCCATGCGCACATTCATTGTATTTTGTTGTTGCTAAAAGCTAAAACTACAACTAATCCAGCATTATGTTCATTGTTCAAAAATAACAATTTTTAAAATGTGGTAAACCACAAGCCAGACTAGGATGCAGTTTAACAAAATCCATGCTGGAAACAAAGCATTTGGCGTTTTTACTTCGATTGGAAAAGGTTATGATAAGTATCCTTTTTCCGATTTTCTAACCGTATAATCTATATCGACGATGACGTCAACGAAAGCTTTTCACAACTTGATATGGATTATCATTAATAAATATATGTACGATATGTATAGTCAATTTCAATTCTATATGCATCACCATATACAACATTATACCTAGATCAATTTCTTTTTTAATGGTTTAAGGTTTACATTACTTAATTAAGAGAAAAATTGAAATGTAATGTATACTGAATGAAACTAATATTGAGCTTAAATTTATTTTGTTCACCAGGTAATGATTCTAAATTCAATGTACATATTTTTGAATTATGTACATTCGCCCACATTAAAACACTTGACTTATTCATTAGATTATTTAATATAATCGGTTACAATAATGAAAAAATTAAATACTAGATGCATACATATAATACAATGAAAATTATTTATAGTAAATGAAATATGTCTTATTTATTAGTTTTCTTATTTATGATTTAATTTAATTTAATTAACTAAAAACAAATATATTATTTACAGAATACCTATGTTTTTCTAAACGCGTCCACTAGATAACTAAATAACAAAGTATTAATTAAAGAATGTATTAGTTACCAAATAAACTTGTTTTTATAAAATGCATATACATATAAAAATGAAAGTGACTATACATATATGTACTTTTTCTTGGTTATAGAAAAATATTCATTGTGCTGCATTGTACCATACAATTCAAGCAATTGTAATTTGTGCATGTGGTTGATGAATTCGTCTCTAAAATCCATTATAGCATTAAAATATTCCCGTTTGATCCAATTTTAAATATATAAGCACGATAAAACGTTAAAAAATTTAATATTTAAAAATTTACGAGCAGTACAAAGTTATTGCATTTTTTTTATTAATAAAAATGAAGAATGCATAACCAAGGAATGTTACATTTTATTAGAATCAATATACCTAATAATCGGAATGTAGGTCAAATGGACATATTTTTCACAACTTTTACCTTATAGCAACGGGGAACTCTTTAATACGTTAAGAGGGTGAGTACAAATTACATATTTGGAATTTATTTTGTAATACAAATAAAATCGATGAGAATATACCCATAAAAAATATATAATATATGAGGGTGTTAAAATAAAATTATTGGACCTTGAAAAATTGTTTGATCCCTGATAAATCCACAAGTTTCATTTTTCTTAATAATTCAAAAAAGATGTAACAAAAATACTACATTTTGTCTTTCTTTATAGACATTTTCTAACAATTGCTTAAATTCGTATGCGCAATAAAATTTAGATGGATTTATGTATTATTCATACTGGGAGAATCCAAATAAATGGGAAGAATATATCATTGAATTGCATTGTCAAAATTTCACCTTTGATTTGCTAACAATTCATAATCTTTGTCAATCGTACAATACGTTTTAGCGTTACATGTCTATATAATATACGTATATATATGTATGTATATGGTTAGTTCACGTTTAGAAATGTACTATATAGGAAATCCCCCGACATTGTATTGAGAGAAACCTGTACTAATTCATTCTGATATAGGTGTAATTCTATACTGTTTCCCCTTATAATAATTAGGGTCTGTGGGGTTTGGCAATTTATCTAGTTACATGGAAGCTCTAATTAACAAGAGCAGCTAATGAAATAAACCCTGATTGCGACACCGATCAGAACCATGTATATAGGCATACTTATATAACTTGAGCTTAATTAATAAAACTATCTACCCATTCTAACTATATCTCGTTTTTAATGTTTCAATTCGACCAGTTCAAATAATACAAAATATATACTGTGAAGTTGTTAGATTTAATGTTTCAAGTGTAATTATTGTATATGAGAATACAATGATATAATTATGTCAAAAAATTCTCATATACAATTATTTTTTTGTTAACTACATGGTATACTATGTTCATGTAAAATTTTGAGCTTTTGTACTCTCATTATTTTTAATTAATACATCAACCACGGGAAAATGTTTAAATTTGTTATGTTGCGCCATCACGGAACCGGAAGCGTAAATATGTGAGAGCTTTTAAAGTTCTCTGGAAAGTAACTCTTAATTTCGATCATTCGAATGGCTGTGCCATCTAGGGGTAAAGCTCGCTTTGGATGGTTTTAAGCACACGCTAGTTGGACGATGGTTTTAAAAAACTTTACTACTTTCTACTAGATGTCGGAAAATGAAGCAACTTTTACGTAATTTTTAAATTTAATCAATGGATAATAATTGTAAGATTACAGTTGAGAAATTTCATTAGAGATACTATTATACATCCGTTTAAAATGATTCGAAGGATATTTACCAAATGCAAGTAAATCTATTTTGATATAAAAAAAATAGTTAGTTACATTAATGCATTATTTAATTTAACTTTCTTTTTTTGACAAAACTTTTACATAATGTATACAACATTATTTTATGTAAAAAATCCATTAACTACTTCACCCTGTTTATTAATTAAAGTACATTAAATTAAAATAACAATGTAAATGTAAGGAAGTTTAGTATAACATAATTATTCGCTTTACTTGATTAAATTATTATTATATACGAGTAATCGTATAAACCTATACTTACTTAAAAAGTACGTATTGACTCGTAGTCAATAATTTACATTATTTTTCTTTTTTAATATAGGCAAATTAAAAATTATAATAATAATAGTAGATAATCCATATACCTGTTACTTTAATAGAAATCAAGTAAATTGCAGATAAATAGATAGTGTTTTTGACATGAGATAATTATTTGCACAATTGCTAGGTTTCGGTTAAATTTGTTTCAATTTTAATTAAATTGATTGTTTCATTTTAGTTTATACATTATAAATTCTGTTTGATTCAATCGGCTTACAAACTTTTTCAGGGAATTAGAATTAATTTTAATACATAAATACATGCGTATAATGCATGTATATGAGTAGACTCGTATAATTATTAAAACGGTACGTATTTGTAACGAAATTAAAAAAATAAATGTTACGGATTAACCGGAATGAAAGTTTCATTTTACTAGATTAAACAAAAATCAATTTCAGTTTATGAATATAACTGGATGAAAAATAATGTTAAGTAATGTAATTTCTCTGGTGCTGCATTTCCTATTATTATTACATTATATATCTTCGATCCATGGTAAACCACTTGTGTGCTATAACGATATTTAGGTAAATTGAAAATTTCATAGACATTTAAAAGTTATACAACCCTATTTAGTTACTATTTCAATTAATGTTTAATAAAATAATGGAAAATCCAAAATTATGTAAATTTACTGATACATTAAATAAATACACAGAAAATTCAACCAGAAAATAACATTGTTACAAATTAGAATTACATAAATTATTATTGTCCTTAATTTATATATATATACATACATATATTATGTAAATTATACAGTATGTATTCATTAAAATTGTAAAAAAACATTCATTTTTTCTTTGCATTATTTTTTTCTTTTATTTTTGTCTCTGTGCACGTAATCACTTAATATTCATAAGACGAGGGTTGTGTTGTACAAGCAAATGTATACCTATATATGTTGTTTTATTTTGTGTGTATAGATTCACTGATTGTAGGCAGGTGTAATTTAAAATTAATCAGAAATGTAAGATCTGGGCCCGATATGCTGGGAGTCTGTGTGAGTATGTTTGTGTGTAAGTGAGCTAACGTACATATTATGTGTGTATGATGGGGCTTATATGAATGGTGTTCAATCGAAAGGATCTCATTACATCTTCATTAGTGATAGGAATGATTACGTACACTATGCAACAAGGCAAACCCATGCATACATGAATATCCTATTAACCATCATACATACATGGAATAGGTATAGCTTTCATTGGACTTCCATTATATGTTACAAACTACATTTAATGGGTTTACATAGTTACATTTGTTTGTTTATTGTTGGTCGAACATAATTATTAATTTTATCAAATACGTATATTTCTATTTTGATTTATTAATAATAACCATGGTTGCATGACAAACTTATATATTTAGTTGTCTTTAATTTTACAACAAAGATTTATTATTGTCGGAAAATGTAATAATTTACGAGAAAAATAACTTTAACAATACATAATGCATCTGGAATGCACATATATATGACATTTTTAATTAAAGTAGTATGAGCGTCAATTTTGTATGGTATAACTTTGCTTTTAAATCCATTTTGTAACATTATCAAGTTTCTTTGTTGTAAATTATAAATGACAGGAAGAATGTATATTGTTTACATATGTAAGCAATTAAAATACATATTATGTAGTACGATCAGTTATTTTATTAGTGCATCTTTTTAGTTGTATAGTTAGTTTGTTGATGTAAAACAACTTTGTTAACAAACTTAATATATAATTAGGAAATAAACTATGTATGTATTTTGTAATCAATAACTTCGAAATGAAATAGATGGTTATATAGAGGAGGCAATTAAGGAAACCACTCATCAAACGTTGACAAAAACAAACAGCTCCAACATTGAAGAAACTACAGAACCAACACCGTTGTAGCTTTTATTAAATTGCTCGCGTTTTCATTATCTTCAAGCACTGAACTGAATAATTTCGTTTCAGTGTTACATCAAATTATTGTTGCTGTGTGTTTTCGTTTTTCTCCAGTTTAATATAACAAAACGATTTTTTCCATAGTTTTTAGAAAAATGTTCCACGATAGGTAGACAAGTTCAAGTTACAATTAATTAAATTTTTTTAGGATAACGAGCATTAATGTTTAATATTTTTAAATTTGCATCACATATCTGGGAAAATCAAAATATTGTTATAATTAATATTTTCTTATTCACTGCAGTTTCTTACAACTTGACAATTAAGGCTAAAACAACCTTTCCTATTCATAAATACAATCCTAGGCATAACTCTATCATTCAAAGGAGGACCCATAATTTTCACATGCGTGCAATCGATACATCCGATTACTCCTGGAACCCCGAATTTTTGAAAAAATCTAAAATGTTCATATTCAGCAATCAAAAATTATCACACGTGCCTTTATATTTACCCTTGTTTAACTAACAGACTTTCTTCTAAAGTACTAGGAAATTTTATCAAATGGTTGAAGTGCTGAACAATAACATTGGTAACATTTTGAATAGCTCTGCTAACCGAAGGTTGAGACATACTATTGT
>SSSI01002375.1:0-17187 GCA_004796505.1 Oryzaephilus surinamensis
GATAGTATTAAATAAATGTTTTTTTTTTTTTGGTAAAAAAAGCTAACCCGATTTAGATCATTAATAATTTTTACAAGACCTATTCATTCACTCTATTCTAATACTTCCGGTAACAAAAAGACTCCGAATATCGTTAAGAGGCTCTAAGCATGAAGACACATGTGTGTTTGTATGTAAGTACACAATACTATGTCCATTACGTCCTATCTGTTTGCCTAACCACACTATAATTAATCATTCCGTTGCATATCATCCTATTTAACAAGATGCAACCGTCTCACACAGGATTCACACACACTGTATGTTGTACAAAAGGGCCATACAGTCTGTGTAAATCTGCATTTAACATACAGGCTAGTTATATTTACCTGGAAACTAACTACAGTGATTTCAGATTGTAAAATATAAGAATTCCTCTGATGCAATAAAAGTTATGTCATTTATGACCTTCTTTAAATAGAAGGCAGATGTTAAAGGATGGTAAACAAGTTTAAGGGATATCTAATTCGTCTAAGAAGCACTCTTCAGTCAATAATGACATTTATGAATTCAGAGGAACGCTTATATTTTATAAACTGTATTTCTATACCATTTGTTCCTATAAAATGCAAATTGTATTATAAGTTTACTAAATTTTAATGAGAGCTAATTTGAATTTATCAATAGATTTTAATATTTAATAATCATGTGGGTTTGAAAAGGACCTTCATTGTAATAACGGTATAAATTTGATAATTTCATCAATAGTTAAGAACATGTTTTAAATTTATTCGTAGAACTTATTAACAAGAATTCATTTCTTCCATGAAACAGTATGGTGCTAATTACAAGATTTTTTAGATTAGATATTATGTGGTTAGTATAAACAACTATCACTCTGGAATATATCTTTTATCCTTATTACTTATATCTATAATCTTGATTATTTTAAAACTTAAACATATAAGCAAATAGTATACAGCACTTTATCATATTTTATATTAAGAAATATTTTCTTCTTAGTATGTATAAATGTTGACAAATATTAATAGGTCACCAACCCTTTACTATTAAATTGAATAAAAAGTGAGATTCTAATAGAGTCTCGTTTGTGTCAGTTAATATTTTCGTCCCCTTACAAAGAAAGGGTTTACGCATAATATAAAAATAGTTGTGCAATAAATTAATGTCATACACATATTATTATTATTGTAAATATAATCGACCTCTTCATGTTACCTGATACACTCAAGACAAAACAAATACAATGCAAATATCTAGTTTAATATTAGGGTACTTGAACCAAATCTACATGCATGTCAATATGGCACTCATACAGGGATGCGTATCGAATGTATGCATCAATTTATAATAGTTATTTAAAAAATTTTGTACACGGAAAAAACTACTTTATTGTCAAATGTATTCAATGTAGTCTCTCTTCGTCGTCTTTTGAATAGATCTGGGTTGACACATCCAAGACACACTATTTGTCATGGCACTAAACCACACTGGATGGTTTCAAGGTAGTGATTAATTATTTTGGTAACCCGGATTATGTGCTAGAATGAAATTGCAGTCAAGCAAAACGTTTATGGAAACAAAAAGGGGGTTAAGAGGGTGAGACTGAAAGAAGGCGCCAAAAAAAAACTGAAAAAATGCTATCATTGCACTATAAACGAATATTTCGATAAAATGATGGTACGGTCAATGTAATTTACCAAGACAGGATATAATATACACATAAGTTTAATGATTATCTTTAAGATCACAAACGCACATACATACATATAAATAAATGAATCAAATAAAAACGACCATTTAATGGTAATGAGCCAACAAGTCAAGTAATTCACGTGGATATGTGCCAAGATGTTTTATCGGCCGACATTAACTATGATGTACACCATAATGGGTATAAAGTTGATGCTTTGTATTCAACATTAACTGAGTTGTCATTTCAATTTGTGGAGAAAATTTTAATATTTAAATACACAGTTTTAATTAATATTTAATATCTACATTCACTTTATTTGCGCCATAATTTGACTTGATAACTAGATATGTTCCTACTTAATGTTTGTTGTTATTTTTTTACAAATTATTCGAAAAATCTTTTAAACCTGAATTTATACGAGAAAGCGTCTCAGCTTAAAAAATTCTCCATTTATAAGTTGACATTCTAAACAAATGGCATTTCTATGTCGATTCAAAGAACATCGTCTTTGATACATTTCTTCGTCATTTTGTATATCGCTTTACCTGACCGGCTCTTCTTGATGTGATCCTATTTCTGGTTATCTAATGATAAGTTATGAACATGATTTTTTCTTGAAAAAACGTTACACTAAAGGTCAATAGATTACAAAAGTCGTTACACATTAATCCGGATCTAAATTATTACTAATTTATTTATTAACACTGTTTTCATTTCATCTTACATCACTCACACGTTTTATTACATTTTAAAGAGAAAAAATTCAAACAGTTGTAGGGAAGAGTTGCGTAAACTGACATTTTATAGTAAAATCTTTAAAACTTTTTGAATCACTGAATTCCATATTCATATTTTTTCAGTATAATCATATAACCATAATATACTGTTATTGATTATCAGAAAAAATCGAATATTAATAATTTGTCGCTAATATTTTCGTTAATATATTCATTTTCGTATTAAATAACAGTAACTCACTTTTTAGGAATTAGGATGCTTTCCCAACAAACATAAAATGTAAGATATATCTTAAATTTTATCATAGAAATGGTATTTTAAAAATCTAGCTAAAATAATCGAAAATAAATTTTCTCGTTAATGTGGTGTGTAAACGTCTTAGCAGGTGATTTTATTAGGAATAAAATTAATGCAAACAAATTAAATTAATATATTTACATAAAATAATTTTTGTTTAAAAACTCTCAACAGGAATTAGTATATAATAAAAAAAGAACATTTACAACTCATATATTTTTATAACATCTTCTATTAATTTAATATCCATTTAATTGTACTATTTTGAAATATTCTTTTGATTAGATTTTTTTCAAATCGTAATTAATTTATTGCATTCCACAAAGAGCATTATTATCACAACGTGCCCATAAATATTTAACTATTATGTATTGTTTCCATTTATTATATAATAATTATTAACTTATTGGTAATATTGATATAAGAAAACAAATGTGATTTCGTTTTTTTGCTCCATTTAATAAGATAAATTTCCCCAATATAAATATTTGAGATAAAAGTAAAAAAAAATATTTGACATGGTATTTCTGTATTCTACATTGTGATGTTAGAGAAATCGTCCAAATATTTAAAATTGTATTCATTTTGTGTGTAGGTTCCAGTTTTGTTTTCTTTCTATTTTTAGTTTAGGAAAAAAATATATATCTGATGAATAAAAAAATATAAGTCTACCTATACATATATGACATATATGTAAATTTTATGTGGGAATCTATAACATATAGATACATTACATTTCCCATTCAACACACGGTACATCTCATTAGGAAGTCGTAAAATTATCTATGAAAGATGAGCATTTGAGCTGTTGTACATTACAGTGCGTGCCTAAACGAATACAACTATAAGAACAGGTCTATGACCCTACACGAAGCACCTGACACCCACAGCAACTACAAACTCACAGGTATTTATATCCGATAAAACAATATTTTATTGCGAATAATTGCAATTATAAAGCAAGCTTCACGTGTAAACATTACAGCATGTTTACTTTTGCTAATGCCAACCTGTCACATATAATATATTTAATTATCGCCTAATAATATTCTACAAGTGTATTTTTTATCTTTAGTCCACTAAAGACCATCATTTTATTGCTCTACATTTGTGACTTGAACATATTTCAATATGGAAATTTCTAGCTATTAACAATATATTAACTAGTCAGTTTTAAAATAAAACAAAATAGGAGTACATTTTTACAACAATTATTTCCTGTTTTCATCTTCACTACTACAACTAATATACAAATCACACAGATTTATTTAAAATTATCATTATAATATTCTTATTTGCATTGTTACATTACTTTCACTTTTGTGAAATTTTCGAAAAAAAATTTAAACGTAAAATGATTGTAACAATAATAAAATTTAAATTAACAGTATATTTAGCACGATTTATTAAAATTGAATACATATACAAAATTTTTTGGCATTTACATATGTTGATTTCAGATTATATAAATGCTTAAATGCATACATTAAATTCAATTACAAAATTTATTTTGTCTTTTAATACTTACTACACACGCTTTTTAATATTATATTATCTTGCAAGAAATTTAAATATAATGTAATTCATGAATATTGTGGTAACAAATCTAATACCACACAATAAAAACTGTACAAAAGTAAGTGTAATAAAACGTAATAATTCCATTTGCTTTTAAATTGTTTTGTCAGTATAAAGAATAGACAAAATGCAGTTTGTTCTTCAAGTATAAGAATACATATATGTATATAGCAACGCAATGTAAATATAAAAGGTAACAGACATAATTAACTTATGGTACGACATTTTGCACAATGGCTATTCACATAAACAACTACCCCAGATTTAGATACACTGCCGCTTTGCATGCATATATTAGCATGTGAGTGGGACCCTCGGGTTAATACATATCGTGAGCGTGAATAAAATATAAAATATGATGTCTTCATTGATAGCAAACTTGTACTTTATGTAACAAAGAACATTATAATTTGAACATGTAAAATGGACCCATGCGCATCGATTGATTGACCAAAAAAACTGCATTTTCATAAAATAAGAAATAAATAAATATTGATAGTGCTCAAGTTTATCTAACTCAAATATATAAATGTGAATGGTTGAAATGACTTTGTATTTTTAAATTATTTTTAACCGTCACGATTTTATATACCATCTCAAGAATATATACATACACCACCAAAGAGCGAAGAGAGTAAAATTTTACGATCTTTGCACATATAGCTCCTACCGAGATGATAAGAAGCTACATAGAATTTGCAGTAACTGTATTTTAACTATAAAATTCAGTGCGATAAACGTAACGACTTGAAAAGCTCATCTATATATGTACTAAAGTTTCTCAATAGTATACGCATCTATACGATAAGTCTGCTTTTCTACTACACACTGTGTTGGATCTTGTTGTACAAGAAGAATACAAGCAACAAGCGATTTATTTAGGGCGCAGATATCGAGATGCGTGCAGATGACAGTGTGCAACCTGTAGATATTTTCATGCTTTACATATCTGTATTTTGTTTGTATAACATGAAAGAAATATAAATAAAAATAAAATATACAGGCTGTTTCATAATATGTGGGCAAAAATATAGGGGGCGATTCTATGGTATTAATTCTAAGAATAAAAGTTCTTGTTAACTTGAGTCCGAAAACGAACCATTATCGAGGTTGATAAAAATTTTTTTGTTTTGGTTTTTTGATAATATCTCAAAAACTATTTGAAATAGAAAACTTAAATTTTGTATACATAAATATATATTATCGTTAATAATGGCTTTACCAGTGGTGTAGTTTATAGGGTTACGTTAGGATACTTCCCCCTTAATTTCTACACCACTGAGAAAATTGTAATTGTAAAGCTCTATTTAAATCGCCAACATTTTCTCTATAAAAAAGTATTATTGGTCACTAACTCTAAAGTGATTCATTTTCGAGAAAAATGGCATTTTAATTTTATGAAGAAAAACATGGAAAAAATCTTTAATAGTTTTGTTAAACAAATTATTTTTGATCATGTTAATATTTTTTTCATAAAACGCAATTTGGTTCTGTTTCCAGTTGTTGACAAAGAATATTTTTTTTTGGAGAAAATCTTGGCGATTTAAATAGTTCTATTAAGTACCATTCTCAGTGTCATAGAAATTAAGCTGAATTAATAGCTATTATTAACGATTATATGTATACTGAATTTAAGTTTTCAATCTTAAATAGTTTTTGAGAAAAATTTTTGTCAAAAAACTAAAACAAAAAAAATTTTGTCACCCTGTATCTCAATAATGGTCGGTCTGCGGACTCATGTTAATAGGAACATTTTTTCTTAGAATTAAGCATAGAATAACCCCTTCATTTTTGCCCACATATTATGGAACACCCGGTATATGTGTACAAAAAATAACTCTTATAGAATTCAAGTATTCTTGTGCCTAAGAGCAAAAAGGGGTGAAGACAGCTTTCATTAAAAATCTTCAAATATTTTGTCGTATTCAAACAAAAAAAACTGTGTAATACGAGTCATGTTTACATGGCTATTATATGACACTTTGGCACATCCGAAAAGTGATCTGTTTTATTATTTAAATAAATTGTATACCTAAAATGGTAACATGATACAAGATGGGCAATAAACGATGCGCAGAATAATAATGTACCGCATATCTCAGGTGTTCGTTAAGACATACCGCAGTACTATAAAAGCCCCCACTGTCCATTATAAAAACTACCCAGATACAACATTCACTAAATGATATTTATTTGTTCTGCACTTCTTCAGGCCACCAAGCCTTTGACACAATAACACATATCTTTGTTTTTTATTATTTCTAAATTGCCGTTCAAAGGTACAGGTCTATATATATTTAGGTTTGTTTAAAACTTCGTGGAATGTTATTCTACGAAATTTGTTTTGTGCAACAGTTGTTGATGATGACCATCTTTTGGCCAAATATTTCGTTTTTCTGATGTAAGCGTGTATATATGTGTTGTGTTTACTCTAATTCAGTTCTAATTTATAATCCTAACAACACACACACCGACAAAACAACAACCACCACCCAAAAAAATATGTCCCTTCTGCAATGTGCTAATTTATTGTTTCCCAAGAAGAATGTATCATGTATTTTTTTAAAAGCACTGCATAAATGCAACATCATAAATAATACATTATATTACTAATTCAAATTTCTCGACAAAATATTGAGTAGAAAAAAACCTATTGAAAAATGAATAATCAACATGTTGGTACTGAAGAAAAAACTTCCAATGCCGAATTTTCTAATAATAAAACAATTTAAGATTTTAATTATAAGTGTTTATAAAAAAGTTAATAGACAGTATGTTTTTACAGCTCATGTTATTATAGATAATTTGATGTTTTTAAAGACATAAGCAATATAAATTTTATTGTCAATTATTATACTTTACCTTGCAACAAATCATTACCCTTTATATTTTCAATATGACTTTTAAATAAAGCGTTAACAGTTCTTGTAATGTCTTCTACAATAAAAAAATATATCCAATAAGTTTCAGGGACACACAGACACACTAAAATAAATTTCTTAAATCACCAATTTATCAAAATAATGATAATCTTTCTATTTTTTTTTAATTTATTTGTACAATAAAACTGAAATCCAGATGCGCGCAATATATATAACATCGGACAAAGGGGAAACGTTTTCTTGAATTGCCTCAGTTACTAATTTATCACCTTTTTACCTGGTGGCTTACATAAAGAAATAACCAGTCAAGATGTAGAATTGTGGACTAACAATGACTTGAAGAACAACATATATATAAAATGTTATAATAAATTCCAAAAACCACACAGCCAAATGGTAGAAGGTAGCTCAAAAATTATAAGGACTCTCAGCTTTTGTAGTATGGGTACCAATATAAATAATAAAGTCCACGAAGTATCCTTGGGTTTGATCTAGAGTCATTGATGTCACAAACACAGGTTATTGATGACAAGTGCGGGTCAGGTGGTTAGAATTCTCACACCCACTCAGCATGGTGTGTAATATTTTTTTTCATCTTTTTTCTCATCTTTCACAACATAAACTATATCACGTTCAGGACTTTTGGATCATTTATTAGGAAAAATATCGCTTTTATCTTAAATGGCAATATGTTTTATAATCTTTTGGGTATATCTTGCGTTCTTGTAAAATTTACAAATATATTACAATGTTTGATAAAATAAATTAAAATATTCAGAATTTCTTAGTATTGTACCCCACACACATATAAGAATGTCAAGGGTTTCGGTTATTGCCAGTCATTCCTTTAAATTTAGGGTAGATTCAATCTAAAGTAAACACCATAGACCATAGATATTTTTTTAGTGTTACACATTGACTGCTGACTACCATATAGTTTAACAGTACAATTTTTTTAATAATAGATCTGATTTATCATGTCGTATTGTTATAACAAATATGTTCAAGAAATTTGTTCGCTTGTTTCACGTTTATAATAAAACGTGCATTTAACCTCCATCCATTGCACTATCAATTCAGTATATTTTTTGACATTAATATATTCACAAACATCAATCAATTGTCAGAAATGCGGTTTGTTCAAAATAAAAGATGATATACAGGTGATTGGTTCAGGATAGAATCTATTCGATTGGAACAGCATGTGTTGTATTTATATATATATGTATATATGCGGATACTAACACATACATTCATATACATTTATATCTATACTTATATAAATTAGGTGTAGCCAGACAGAAGGTGACAAATGTCTCATAGTGCATCTAAAATGCACTCACTTTTTATTGTAGCTGCAGCTTAGTTCATTGACATACTATTATTATTGTTAGATGATATATTATTAGAGTACTACATGAATACAAAATTTGGAATTCTAATTCTTCTTTTTAAAAAAAATTATTAACTTCAATATGAAATAAAAGCTCATACAAATTCACGAATTAAACGGACATTTATCATTTTCCAAAAGCGTTTTTGGACTCATAGATTAAATATTCTTTTACTCTGCTGAAAAAAAGTGTTCCTATTCCTACCCTATAGGAAGTACTTTCTAAAACTCGTATATTAGATGTAACCATTTTTAATTTTTTTGTTAACAATACTTCTTCTGTGTATTTTAACACTCTTCCAAAGTATATATTTACTATTAGAACTTTTCTTTGCTCTAAGGTTATTAAACCAGTCACTATATAAACCACTTGCGAAATATTTCAATATAATTATCATCATAAAATAGTTTTGAAAAAATTTATTTTTATTTGTTCGACTAATTATTTTTAGTACTATTATCACGTCATAAAAGGCTTTAGAAATTATTTTGTTGAATCAATTAGAACACTAATTGTAAAATTTCTTTAAGACACACCTATTTTTTTCATACATCGGCAAGCTTTCCTCTACAATAATGCATAATTGTATAAATTAAGAAAAATAATCAACAACGATTTATTTATTAAATATTCCCATTATTATTCCGTTGAACGAAATTTATTATTTTATAAGCTACTTAGGTATATGAAAATAGTAATAGAAAAAAATTTCACAAGGAAACGACGTGTAAATTTTAATTCCTTTTCATAAAGAAAGCACAAAAAAAGTAAACGGTAATGCTTTTGGCATTAATCAATTAAATTCATATTTGTCAATATTTTCTTCTTGTTTGTCTATCAACACACGGATTTAAAGTTACACATCAAGAACATATTTAATAATAACTGTGCGATGGCATCAGTCGTAATCTATCATTGTATATTCAATTATGATCGATTTGTGTGCAAATCGTTAAAGCTCAAGATTGTAATATATTAGAAGGGAGGTATTCCGTTCCCATCATAGAGCACGAATGCGTTTGATTGTATTTATATGTGTGTATGTATCTATGTGTTGTGTATATGTAATATGTATACCGTTCCAGAACTGATCTCTGCGGGATACCAACAGGGCCGTTACCCGCAGATAGTTGGAACTTCGACGCCTCATGCATTTGATGGGTCACCATTCGCTCTCCAAGATCTTATCACCAGTTATTTATATTTTAGACTTACGCTCTGAAAACTTACCTTCGAAATTAATGATTATATAGAATGATTTTGAAATGATAAAGTGTAGTAATTGTATCTTTATTAAGGTATTTTTCAGATGGAATGTGATCGTAGTCGTAAAACATTAATTTATTCAAATATATAAGCTTTTCAAATTACAAACTTTTTTCTATGCTTATATATTTTCATTTTGTTTGTAACAGTTAATAAAATATTTTTACACATTATTGGCTAAATGTTGTTATATAAAGATCAATTTATGTACAATAAAATTAGTTTAGCCTTTAGCTGCTATAAAATAAGAAAGTATGTATACATATAGCAGTACATCACATATATATTGCTATTTTAGAAACCAATAAATTTGAATAAACATTCATAAAATAAATACGATTTTCATTATTAAAGTTTTGTTTTAATTGATTGTACCATACATTTTCGACTTATTTCCATTCCCATATGAACGTAAAATATTTTTTCTAGAAAATTTATGACTCCTGAGAATTACCACTTTATGGAAAACTGCATGATTGTACATCAAAAATAATCTAAATGTTAAACATAAAAATTAGAATACCAATAGGGCCATAAATTTCATAATACATAAGTCATTATATGAATTGATTTGGCTTTTTGTGTACCGAACTGAATGTCTTGATTTACAACAACTGGTTTCAGTAGTCGACAAACCGCAATTTTCTTGTAACTGGAAGGCTAAATCCTTTAGGGCCTACCGTCCATCTTCCCTAAGCCTAACCGTAAATCTTTGTCATAAATCTGGGCAGTGTCTTAATAGCAACAATCAGTGTTCAATCGACTGCCATTATCAGTCTACTCAACACAAAAAGAACCAAAGCTGTCTACCTGTCATCAATATTCAAATTCCGAGTATTGAAAAATTGTTTATTACGCGTGAGAAAACAATTATTTCATAGATTAACAAGAAAATCAACATAATCATAAAAAAGAATATTTATTAATTGTATCAGTAAGATATTTATAGATTTTTCTATGTATAAAAATGACTAAATGAACCGGATCTAATGCAAGTGTTTGACTTATTATAATATCTGTATAAATAAAGCAGGTAGGTACTCACTTTATAAAGAAATAAGTATGTAAATAATTATATGCATAGTTGTACGCTGAACAAATATTATATTTTTAGATTTTTAATTGCACCAACACGCTACATAAAATGAAAGTAAAATTGTTGAAAATATGAATTTCTTTCAAAATTTTTATACAATAATTCTACGGTCAACTTTTAACCGACAATAAAAATAACCATAGTCATTTTATTAGCCTCTTAATTCTGTCGTCAGACCCAAATTTCAAGTCGTATTAACTTAAACTGTCTAAGGGCAATAAAACAATAATCTGCCCCCTAATTCAGACAGTATAACTGACCCACAGGGTTATTGTTGTGGTAAAGACCCTTTAAATAATTTTAGGTAAAATCCCAATTCCATCGTAATAAAGTGTATACGGGAAAAGTCGAGTAATTCACCCCTTGCTGAGAACCCAGTCATAACAAGAGAATGGCAACAAGTAAGGCAACCGATTACCGGAAGCTTTGGCTTGATTGTCTACTTGACAGTGACAGAACGCGAACAGTTAGGTGACAACAAAGAACGAATTAGGAGCATACGGTATTGTGTCAAGATGGATTAACATTTCCAGAAGCCATTTAGACAGTTTACTCAACAGTCATTTGGAATAATTGCTAGCACAGTACTACAATACGTAATATTTAATAAAATTAGATGAGAGACACGAGATCTTTGTATATCTGAGAGTAAATACATATATCTAGATTTGAAACTAATGAATCTTGCAATTATACAGAAATATTAATTTTGCAATTCCGTTTATTATAATAGTTTAACTAAAAAATTCATAAGTAAAAGTTGATTTTCAAATAGTGAAATTTATTTCTGTTATTAAATGAAGACCTTAAAATATTATTACCATATAAAAATTATTTAATTAATTGTAGTTAATTAAAAAAATTTTAAATAGCTTCACTATTATGCCAGGAAATTGACCAAAATATTGTATTTAGAACATCCTGGACTGTTTGACGAGTTGTTAAAAAGCTTTTTTCTTTCTTATAGCATGTTTTTGGAATTTTTATATTTTAATTAGTAGTACAACATAATTTCACTTTCTTGTCGTTGAGACAAAAGTATTAAATGACTCATGGTTAAATGGTTTTAGAAAAAAGTCATTTATAATAGTACACATAGGTTCACTAAGGACAGAATGAGGAATATATTTTATTGATTTAATAACACTTCTTCGGCAATAAAAATTATCTTGTAATAAGGAAGTATATGTACGAAATATACATACATATTTACAGTATATACATAATATATCGACATGCATAACTAATATTAAATGCAATAAAAATAAACATCCTTCATATGTACCTATAATACAACATCTTCTATGGTAATACTACTGTTCAAACGTTTTAGCACCTGACATTATGTTTAGATTATAAATTAATATGAAATTTCTTTTGTAAATAATATACGTATAGCAGTTAGCATTTGTAAATATATTCTATAAAATTAATTTATATTAACTGCAAATATTCAACATACAAATAATATTTTGATAGATCAACAACGGTTTTCAAATTTTTTACAAAAAATTAACAGGATCTTCACGTACGTGTGGAAGAGCCTTCACTTTAAAGAGTGTCTCATTAATTGATACTTCTTACAAATACTTGTATTGAAATAAAGTAAACTTACTGATTAATTATTAATTATCACTTTTAAGACTAAAATAAGTTTCTATATTTAGAATAGGTACTAATTTTGTTGAAAAACAACATTAACGAAAATAAAAAAGAACATTAATTGAAACTAGTAAAAAATTGTTCACGTATTATTTTTTTTTATTATTACAGATGATTTAGATTGATATCATTTATCATGTCTAAATTTACTAATGACTCCGATATTTCATCCTAAAGAGACCATTTTAACTCTATTTTTACATTAGTATTAATTGTGTCATTATTTTTTTGATTCTAACATTTGTATTAGAAGGAAATGTTAATGGCAGCATGATTAGTATATAAATCTACTTTATATGGTTATATGTAACACATTAAATAATCATGAAATAAATTTATAACGTATTCATTAAGTTGGGAAAAAAATCAAATAATTCTAGTTCATCAAAAACGCTCATTAAATATTAAAGTTTAATTAAAAATTCTATTTCGTATGTAAAGCATATTTATTTGTCTGAAATAGCAATAAATTGAGTTTGTCTTTCCATTGTTATCAAATCAATAGTGATTCATTTGATTTAAAATGAAACTTATTTATGTCAAATATTGTATTTCAGACAATTTTGAAATGACATTCGTATAAAAGGTCAATGTACACATTGATCATCAATAAATTTGAATATATCTCCTGTTCATGTAAATGCATTTAATTTGATCTGAAAATATACATATATTGACATATGAATATAAATTCTGCGAATCCTTTTAACCAACCATCACATAATGTTTCACTGTCGAGAATTAACAAAGAATTTGCACTCGTCGACCACAAACACACACATATACGTATATATAAGTTGAAATATTGTATTGTAAATATATTTATGTTGTATATATTTGTTATATTTCATATAACTTGTTCGTAATAATATGTTAAGTTTATTTGCAAATTGTCGTTACGTATATATGAACAAAACTAGAGGAAATATATTGGTCGAACGATTATGATTGTTCAGTACAAAATGCATTTACTCGAATTATTGTTATTCATTTCAATACAATTCACTGATATATTTATATGGTCGTTGTTGAAATATAAAATGAGAAAGGTGAAATACACTCAAGTGTGTAAAATATGTGTATGGAACACGCATATGGAAATAGGTATATCATATAAGAACTAAATTGAAGCTTCACACAATAATTTCACGCCAAATATATTAGCAATATTTTATATTTCACGTTGTATTTCCATTTTGTATATGAAATGTGGTATATTATACAATATGTAATTTTCTAATAACCATTTATAATTTCACTATTATACTGCATATATGTATAATATGTTTTTTATTGTTAAAGTGAAATTTTATCAATTTCCTAAAAAATTTTCCACAGAAAGTGAAATATCAACAACAATTTATTTATTTAATTTAATACGATCAACTTTTACACCTACAATTTTATAATAAATTAATGTATACTGTGTCGATAGATACTTACCTCTGGAGCAATAAAATTTAAAAATGATTTAGTTATTATTTTCTAGATCCAGTAGTTGAATAGACAACGTGTTGCAGTAAATTATTTAGGACAGGAAATATTGTCTAATTCGTCAAATTAGTTTAAGACTGATATAATTCCTTATTTAAGGGTTTACCTTACTAAAGTCTAAGAAATTCTTTAGAAATTGTATACTTAGCCCGTCTGGTAATTCCTTAAATATAAGTGTATAGCTATTCCATTTTTTACCAAATATAATCCATATCTTATTCTATTTTCTATTCATAATTGTGAAATTTACAATCAGACCGGCAAGTATATACCGGACAGATCGTAGTTAATAAATCTGAACGAAATCACTACTAAAATAGTAAAATTCACCTATTTAGAAAGTCGATTAGATTTAAATTTTAAATTTCCGCCCTAGCAATTAAGTATCATTTAGTTAAATGTTTATTTGTGACCAATGTTGGCTATATCTATAATCAAATTATTGGAGTGCTGTTGTTTAAACAGTAAAACAGGCGGAGAGAAGCAATATCTTGTTGGGTGGCCATCTCTTTCCCTAGCTATAAGCTCTAAAGCACATCAAACTCATGCCGAGATAAACAAAAACACACAATGTGTAAAGTCTATCTAGATAAATTTATACGTATATGTACTATCACTAAAAGCAAGCGTAAAATAACAACAAAACAACAATAATACCATAATAGTAAAAATGGATTCTAAAATATATGCAAAAATACGTTTATTGTGTTGTGTTAATGTTAATAAACAAATAAATAACATTGTTATTCGATATATTATACTCGTAAATTAATAAAATTGTTGTCCTACAAAATTATAACGGTTCAAATTCAAAATAAACCATAAAATCATTTTCTACAGCCATTCCCATAACAAATTTTTTTAGTTTTACAATGCAAAAATGTGGACTGAAAATGTGGGTCGAATGATCCATAGTGTCGCGCGGCAAAAAAAAAGAAAAACGGTACATTTTGGCCATAAATAAGGCACGGGCACTATACCAGACAAATATATATAAAATGGAAGCAGCCAGTATGTTACAGAAAGATGTAGAACCACTTTTATACAATTTAAAACTCACCCAAAAGAATTTAATGCTGTGTCGCATAGTCCATATACGATCCTGTCTCAGATTTTAGTCCTGTAAATTATTGTGATGGTCGATTATAAACAACCGAAAACATTGTCACATGTTTGAGGATAGGAGATAGAAATGTCAGAATTTATTAATATTGGCTGCGGCAGATGTAATTTTATATTTATACACAAATATCTTTCTGTGGCGCATAACTTTACAATATATATATACTATATTATAATACTACCCATGCATAGATGTAGAGACTTATGCTTGATATCATCTTAATTTATGGTATTAGGTTAGAGAGTCTGCTGTTTGTTGCTATAATGAATATGAAAAATTTAAATAGAAAAAAATTAATATGGAATTTCTTATATTCTGTTTATTAGATATTTTTTTTGGACGCATAGGTCGACATATTTGACCTTAGTTATGGAATATATGGTCTATGTTTAATATATCAATATTCATCATTAAAATGCAAATACATTTCATAACAACATCGTCGATACGGATCAATAATTTTGAAAAAATGACCACCTCACCCGAATTTACCCTAATAAGCTTCTTACTGCACTACTATACTATACGAAATATCCAGTTTTTTTACATTGTTTTGTTGCTGTAAATGAATGCACAGATGCCAAACATTATTTATTTAATTTTTAACAGACAAGTATGTCCTTAAACATTGATTTTTTTTATTGAAAATGTTTTGTATTTTATAATTAGTGACCATCGGGCCCACATAAAACCTTGTAACTAAACAAATTACTAATTGATGGTAAACAATTAATCCAATACCCATATAATACGAATACGTGATTGAAATTTTCACTGAATCGACTACAATTAGAAGCTTTTTATATAGAATCATAAAAGAAATAATTTAATTTAATAATTACTATAAATGGCTAACATGTATGTGTAAATTTACAATAATAAACTATTATTATTATACCAATAGTATAAGTTTTATATAAAAAGCGATACGTAGGTAAGTAAAATTGTGATTTAAATTAACTAACTATATATAAGTGAAACTTATAATATAAAATTGTAAGAAATGCTTAATTGATTATAAGAATTCCTTGTAAACGGGTCTATTTTAAATAAATTAATATGATTGAATGTGTGAATATTACGAACAATAAAGATTATTATCGTCAAAGTCTATTGACAGCACGAAACATATGTCGTTTTCCAACTATAAGTGCAAATTTGTGACTATGTTTGTTCGTTTTTGTATTAAAATCAGATAAAACTTAACCAATAACAATAATCATCATCGTATGAGGCTTTAAAATTGTGTTGTGTGTGCATTTTTCTATAAGTTGCACATTTTCTGCTATTATTATCGGGCACATCTAACGCATTACAAAACTTTATATATATAATGTTTCCTTCATCCTGGTCATTATCAAGCTATTGTGTAATTCGTGTTGCGGCCATCCTATAACATAAAGGATTTGATGTGCGATAACTTCCCGTATCGTTTGTTTTGTTATCCGACCAAACACAAACCTTCATTAACATCTTGTGTATGCTACTTTACAACACTACCCTGTTTATGCATTAAGGCTCGTCTACACACAGTCATAAGTCCTTGTTTTTAGTCTTTAGTCTGTAGTCGTTTGGTTCGAAGTCTTTTGTCTTTTATTTAAAAAAAGTACGATGTCTACATTGAGTCTTAATGCATTATCAGATTAACCAATCACATTTAAATGTTGCCAGCTGTAAACTAGCTGAATTTTGTATTTTTATACATCTGTATTCTGATTGGTCAGTCTTTAGTCCGAAGTCTGTAAAAGTTGAAGTTGGTTCAACTTTAAAGACAACGGACTAAATACTAACAACAGCGACTAGAGACTGTGTGTAGACGATAACAGACAAGAAACATCGGACTAAAGACTAAAAACAAGGACTTAAGACTGTGTGTAGACGAGCCTTTAAAATAACCATGTCTAAATGAACACAAGAACTGTTATTGTGTTACTTTTTTACATTCTATAAATACAGTAGGT
>SSSI01002376.1:9339-30103 GCA_004796505.1 Oryzaephilus surinamensis
CCCCGTAACTGTAAGCTTGACAAAACATTCGATATAATGGAACTGCAGCATAACTTAAACCAACTGTAACCACTCCAGCTGCTGCCATATAATATAATGTGCTTCTAATTCCCTTCGCCTGCCCTTCATTTGGTTTATCAATTTTTTGTTTATATTTAATACTAGTATGAATATTATTCGTACACTTGTTATAAAATAACTTATTAAAAAATGTCCTAGAGAATTTATTACATTGGATAAAGCGATAACTCAACATTATACTAGAAGTGGAGAACTTTTATTAGTTATAAAACATTTATTTTTTTAAATTTTCAATTTTCTAAATTATTTTACTTCAGGGAATTAGATAACCTTAAAAAATTTAAATCAAATTCACGGTTAATTTAGATACTCGGCCGGTGCGCTCAATACCCACCATAATAATTATATTAAATAGAACATGTTTTATTTATTAATTTACTTATTTATAGTTTAATTTAACTTATTTAATTTAAAACGAATGTTTAATATGCGTATATAATATTTAATTCATTAATTGATATATTCATATATTGATAGATTAATCTAGTGTCAAAAGGAAAGCACGCTGATAATTTATCCTAACCTCATTTTTTTACTATCTGAGAACTTGGGACATAAATTTCATCATGCTTGCTTTAAAATTATCTCGAAACGTTTTACCAAATGTTACACAACGATATTTTGCTAGCAAAACGTCCGCATCTACAGATTATAAAATTATAGTTACAGATGATGATAGTACAATAGTGGCTTGGCATCCAAAGCAAGATTTTCCATACGAATGTACAAAGCCCCTTCCCGAAACAAAAGTGGAAGAACGTGACTCTGTCCTTAAAACACAATATTCTCCACAGATATTTGAAATATTCAACAAGAAAACACCCGAACAAATTAGGCAAGAATTGATGAACATAACGTACACCACCAAACATAGATGGTTTGCTTTAACTCCTACCAAGGAACAAAAAAGACGAAAACCCCGTGTTTACGACAGAGAATATTTATAGAATTTAGATCTAGTTTAATTAATTTGTAGAAATAAAACATTTGTTCATTAACAATTTTTATTTAAATTACAAAATCCCTAATGTTAATTTGTTAAAGCAATTAAAGCGTTCACTACGTTTCCATGATACTCTCGTAATGTCCTTTCAGCTGTTTGTCGCGATATTTCCATTTCCCTTACTATTAAATCTACATCCTCCTTTTTAATTGATACTTTCAACAGTTCCTTTTCCCTTGCTTGTTTCTCTAAAGCGGCTTTATTTCGACGATCACCAATAGCAGAAATAGCATCGGCTACATCTTGTGTACTAATTTCTTTTTCTTCAGCATAATCTGTTACTTTTTCTAGATCTGCAGCACCACTATCGTATTTAGCTGATTTCTTTTGTTGCTTTTCTGGCAAATCGTCTGTGCCACCATTTACTGTTTCTTCGTCGGCCATTTCTTACAAAGAGTGAATGCAAACTAGTTTTAAATACAGTTATATTTATAACACAATTAAAGGATTTGCAATTATGAAGAATGGTAACAAACCACAAATCACAATTTTTGGTAAATATGCGAATTCGTGAGGTGAAGTAAACAGTGATACCAATATAAGACATGCATTACTACTGGAGCTATTAGAACTAATTTCTAAATTCATATTTATGTATTTTGTAATCAATTGTGTAGTTTTTTAATTTAAAATTATTCTCAGTCTTAAAGTGTCCTTAAGGAACAGTTGTTTTTGTAATATTTATACAAAAAGTTCGTATTTGGTTATATTTAATAAATCACGTTCTAAAGTAGTTCCAAAGTTTCAAAAACACTTGTAGTGTCATCTGTAATATTATCTAAGAACTTTATTCTGAACTAAGGCAAGTTATCTGTAAGCACATTTTTTTTATCCATCGTGATTGAGGTTAGATTTGTTAATTAGATATTTAAAAGAGAGGAAAAATAAATAATTAATAATATGATTATTTACGAAATTTGTTTACTATTTCGTGTAATGCCAAAGGTAAATTTGTCTAGCACATTTTACGGTTTACTTTCATTTAAATGTTTTAGCCTGAGCTGGTCTCTTCCATAAAAAGATCGGCTGAATGTATTTACCAAAAAGGTGGAATTATTAGAAAACTTGAAAATTTGGGCACGAGAGACATGCCTTATAAAACTAGTGTTCATGGAACTGTATACAACAAAGCATCGTACAAGCCTCAAATTTACTTTTAGAGAATATTTTCTAAAAAAGTTTACTTTCAGATATTTTCTATATGAATGCAATTTACCACCTAGTTCAATCGATCAATTACTCGATGAATATGGCCGTGACGTGGACATAATACGAAGGCGAATTTTTAAAAAGACTGAAAGGGATCCATTTGAATGTACATTGCATGAAGAATTGCTACCAGCACCTTATCGTAAAAGTGTACAAGATTTAATTAAACAAGCTCGTAAACAGGATAAGCCGAAATTCAGTTATAACTCTGGCCTTGATTACTATCCTTTCCAAAGATAGTTTGGATTGTTACTTAAGTAATTTAGTTAAAATCAAATAAATAGTCACTTTTAAACATTTATTTTTTTGAGAAAAATCATACATTTCAACATGCAGTAAAGTGTTTATTAAAATAACTTACTCCCTTCCGAAAATATGGTATACATTTACAATCAAATTAAATTATGGAGTAGTAATTAAATTATATTAATTTTATATTAACACCTATAATTAAATATAATTACAAAAAAGTTAATTAATGATGCATCTGGTTCTTTTTATAGCTTTATGACAAAAAACTCGTTTTGATTATAATATTTGTTAAACCCAGAAAGAGCTATTTAAAAAAAATTCAATGTATCACAAACCTTCGGACGGAGGGAGTATTATTTTAACACCATAAATTAATAAAATAGAAAACAAAAAAAACTACGATAGTACATTTTTCCTGTATGTGCAGTAAACTTCGTAAATTATACGAAATATTTGGGAAAATAGTGTAATTCTATTTAATATAAGAAAACATGATGAAACAATATAAACATCAACGCTGGCGTCATTTGCGCCCTGTTTACTGCAGACGTAGAAAAAATGGAGTATAATTCATAGTATTCATCAAAATTAACGTAATAAATAACATTTAAACACCATTATATTAAGTTTATAACTAAATTACAAAAAATAATGTATTTTAAGATATACACGTACATTATAATTTTAAATTAATATAATATAGTAGTTTTACATACAATACAATTCACTAAAAAGGCACTTAAATTAAAAAAAAATGTATCAATAGAATCTGGTTGTACAAACGTACCTTCACTGGTCAATTTAGTAGTCAATTTTTTACATTCAGTCAATAATTTACAAAAATGAATAACCACGAAATTTTCACGAATTTGTTTCACCAAATTTGAACGAAGTTGGGACAGATTGTTGCGTAAACACATACCCTATAAGAGTATAAATGATTTTTATTAGTTTTTACAAAACAAAAAATCAATAATTTAAATAAATTACCTCCTTGTTGTTCAATTTTTTTACTTTCTCTAGCGGCCAGTCTTTGTTCAGCTAAAACACAAACTTCGTTTAATGTCTTCAATTGTGTTTCGGACAAATTCGATGTAAGAGCATTATACCAATCGGGTTCTTGTGTTTTTAAAGCTGTAAAAGAACGGACTGTAGTCGTTTTTCAAACTAAAATTATTGTACATACCAGTCATCACTTGCTTAAAAGCCATATATTCATCCACTTCACAATCTTCTTCATCTAATGGGGTTGTATACGTTTCTAACAACGTTTCTTCGTTGGCTTCGTAATCCGAATCGTCGTCATCTGATATATCTTCTATATCACTGATTGTTGATGAAATGTTCATACCACTTGCTGCACCTCGATTTAATACTTGTTTCGATAAATTCTCTAAATAATTTTGGTCTTGATCATCAATTTCATCTTCGTCTGAATTTAAGATATCTACAAAAGCAATTTAATAATTGAAATAAAACTTTCAACAATAAAACAAAAGTAAATTCACACCTCCTTCTAATTCACCATCCGACACTTCACTTTCCTCCTCTTCGGCTTGTTCTTGAGCTTTTGCAGCATAGGCCCTTTTTAATCCATCAAACAATAAAATCAAAGCTGGTACAACACTTTGTGACATTTCTATTAATGTTGCCGGCTTATTTGGCATACTAATTAATGTACATAATCCTAATACGCATAATTTTCTATCGTGTATACCTAAAAAGCAATCAGCATCGTGCAACCATTGCTTTATAAAATGATTCGTAAAATCTGGTATTTTTTGTAATACAGAAAATAATAAACTTGGTTCATAATATAATGCTGCAATGAGTACTTGTAAACACATTGTTCTTAATTCACTAGTTTTTACTTCGCGCAATAAACGACTTGCTGCCAATTCAACAATCATTGGGGCAGCTTGATTGATTTTATTTTGACATTGTAATAAAACTACTTCTAATAATTTTGCTGCATGATATTCAGGATCTTCTCCACTGTCTTTACTAAGTACTTCTTTACACATATTGTATATAGCCAATAAACGGTTTTCGTTCGATAGAAAAGCGTCTGTATCGATTGTGATGTAATTGTGTAAGGCTGGCATCATGTCGGTGAAATGATCTAAACCGTCTTTCATAAAGACCTGGAAAAATTGAAAACATTTTTACAATTTATTGTTTTTTTTTAGTTAATATGTATAATTGAGTAAATTATTGTATTATAAAGTCTGACAAAAACCTTCACGGTTTTTTAATCACTTAAACGCCTACACTCTACCATAAACGGAATTATTTTAATAATAATCATAACTTTTGGTGTACATTCATTTTGCTAAATTTGTTTTAAATTTTATATTTTTACATGAAAAAAGCCACTTACTTGGTAAAGCAATTCGAAAACTTTCCACATATCGGCCGAAATTTGTTTGCTAGTCAAATCATAGATAAGTGCTAAAATTTCTTCGTAAAAATCTTGCACTTCATTTTGCAATACATGAGCAATCGCTTGCAAAACAATTGGTTCTAATAAATTCATAACTTCCGTTTGTTCTTCCATAACAGTCAATAATGTTTCAATTGCATTTATTAAACCCATTGCTGTGATTGCTTTCTCATCTGATGCCTCATCGGCATCCAATACTTGTATAAATGTTGATGTTAAATGTTGACAAATATCAACAGCAATTGGCACCAATTGTATCGTATAAACACATACCAATTTCTGCATAACACCAGTTACATCTTCATTTTCAGTTTCTTTAATTAATCTCAACAATTCTAATGCGATTTCTTTCACTTGTGGTTCAATATATTTGTGTGAACGATCTTGATAATTTAACATTGATTGTAATGCAAATGCCGCCTCCACTTTAACTGGTAAATCTTTGTCGAATAAGAGAGCACGTATTGTGAGATTCACAGCTTCAACAAGTACATTTTCTTGTTTAAAATTAAATTCAGCAAAATAATGCAATACCCAACATGCTCTGGCTCTCATATGGCCACGGCTACTATTAAATTCGGGAAAAACGTATTTGATAAATAATTGATCCAATTGATCTCTATAAATTTTCTTTCTCAATAAAATATCACTTAATGAACCAATCATATGGAGGGCGCCGTCTTTTTGTGGTGCTTCACTAGCATTATTCGTTAAAATTTGTTGTAACATACCCATTGTACGTTGGAGCATTTCTTTACGTTTTTTACAAGCGGAATGCAACAGTTGTCTGGCAGCTGTTACTGGCGACACGAAGTCTTCGTAAACATCTAAAGAAAATCATTCAAATTAGCAAGAAAATCAATAGGCGTATTTTGAATTATAAAACAAAATTTTATCTATAAACATTTACATACCAAATTTCACTCTTATATATTCATGCGGATCAACCGTCCACAATTCATGATCTTCAGCTGAATAACTAAGCAATGGAAACAATACATCTTGAATAATTGCAGACATGTGAGGTTTTAAAATACGCCATGTGTGTGCATGTGAAACGGCTTGATTAAGATAATTCAACGATTTTTGTAAGACACGTGGTGGCACCCAATGACCACCCCGAAAACCATCCAATACACGTAAAATTACTTCCAAGATACCACTACTAAATGTTTGTAAATACCATTCAGCAAATTCACTATATTCTTTCGTTACGTGACCTGGTGAACCATAACGTTCAAACATTCGATACAGTATGTGTAGTGCCCATTTTTTACATTTCCACCATGGCAAATCGGGACGTTCATCTTCGTCTGGTTGAAGAGCAGCTGGTGGCACGCCACGTTCGACAACCTACACGCAAAATTTGTGATGAACATTGACGCAGAAAATTTGTTAAGTCGATATTAACGTGGGAACGAATGTTGCGGTATTGCGGAATTGTCACTAAATTGATTAAAATTAAGAGGGTGTTGCAATTAACCGTAATTACACATACAATTTAATAATGCCAAGTGAAACTATTTTAATTTTGGCAAATCTGTTGAATAAAATGGAAAATAAAATATTGAATCCCTCTTTTTTTAGTTTATTGATTTTGTTATCAATAAATACATTTACTTGCATCTATTTTAAGATTTATTAGTTTGTTGTTTTGTTCAAATATAAACTATTGATCGATTTTTTTCCCCTCAACATACCTGCCTACATATTTCCATCCATTGTGCAAAAGCCTCTTTACTAATTAAATCTAATGGTAAAATGTATTGTGTTAAAGCAAAATAAACTTTAAGACCCTCCTTTTGCAATAGTACGGATTGATCAGAAGCATCTGGCAACAATCTGACTTCTAATTGATACAATTGGGGCAGTAAAAGATTCATTGCTTCATGTAACGGGCCTCGATCTTCGGCTTTTTTGTATTCGAAGTTTTTAACGAGCTGATAAAGACATAGCAGGGCCCCATGCCATCCGGTCGGATCCGGATTGGATAAGTAGACACTAATCTGAATAATTCAACAAAATTAAATTATTCATAAACTAAAATGTGGTCAAAAAGAAAGGATGGTAACCTTATCGACGATTTGCGTCCACCGTCCAGGAAAATCGTTCTTAACTATATGATGTACACAGATGCATAGTTGTGTTCTAATAAGATCCGGTGCATGTACAACAGCATCCACGATGCTATCTCGTATTAGAGCTCTATCTTGTTCGTGTAATGCAAATGGCAACGGTTGGCCAGGCTCCGTTTCGCGTTCTTGCCAATTTTGCGTGATAAGATTTTTTAAATATATGGCACCAGCCTGACGTACAGGCATATCACAATCCGATAAAATGACCACTTGCAATAAAGATGGTGCAAAGCCGATTATTTTGTGTATCTGTTCAATAGAATTAGTATTAGTAATGTGATTGAATGTATTTGGGTAGTATAATGGGACAATGTATGCATGCATGCCGCAAACCGAGCACATGTTTTTCGAACCTGATCAAGTTGAGCTTCCGCTTGTTGCCTTTGATTCGGGTCTATTGTTGCCCTTAACAAATCTATCAGTTTTCTAATCTCCATTATTGTTTCGTCAACTGTACAATTGTATTTCTAATTGCAGTCAATGTGAATTAAAAATTCGGTATTTCTAACACAACTCGCTGTTCCTCTACCAAACCGTAAATTTGACTTGACAACTAGTCACGTGACCTCATCCAACTTTATTCACATTGCCCCAAAAACGATACCAACATCAATACTGAAACGCCCTAACTAGACAATAAATAAACTCAAAAGAAATATGTGGCAGCATGTAAAAATTGTTTTTCCTTTTTATTTAAAATTGTGCAAATAATAAATGATAATCATGTGATTGGGAACGTTTTTTTGATGATTTTGCAAATCATTTTTTGAATTTTATTAATGGCAACATGTTAAAGTTAAAGTAACTATAATTAGTTCTTTATCACATTTTTATCTGTCATTCAGAGCAAGAAAAATTGGATCATTTACGGGTGTTTTGTTTGTTTGACGTTTCATTATGAATTAACAAAAAGAAAGTAATGGTATTTCTTCGTATAAGTTTGAAATGGGCGTACAAAAGGTAATTTTCTAAAAAACTTTTCTATTAACAATATTTCCCCATTTATATTTCAGTAAATTTCTTAGATTTAAATCAAAATTGTTTACCATGTTGTGTTTAGAAAATTTGGTAGGTAATATAATGATTTGTTTCTTCAATTATTCACCACAATTTTATTTAATTCATTCAATTCAAATACTACTGATTTACAACATTATCAAATAAAATGTAGAATAGTTTTCAATTTTAATATCATAAGGATTTGGGTATAAATTTCATAGATTAAAAAGTTCTTAAGCATGCATTAAATTTTCTTAAAAAATTCAATCAATAATACGAAATTGCACAAAATATCTCAGTAATGTAGTTGGTTTAGGTTTTACTACTTATTACAGGTGAGGTGACGGTGAGGCCTTCTACTAGTTTTGGTACTACAAGATGGAACTTCACTTTTAATTCGCTTTCCACTACTACTCACTAATTAGTACTTTGGTGGTTGGGGTTTACCTTTTTAGCACACGGTTTTAGGGTTGCATGCAAAACAATATTTCCAAAAAAGACATATACATATTAGTAACTCATTCTAGTCAAGAATCTTATGTTTGCCATTCTCATACAATAAAATGACCTACGCTAAAGATAAACCACGTAAATATGAATGCGAAATATGCCATAAAAAATTTTTAGGCAACAATGATCTCCGCAAACACATTCGAATACACACCAATGAACGCCCATACATATGCAATGAATGTAATCAAAGTTTTCGGCAGGCCGGATCATTAAAAAATCACATAATATCGAAACATTCACCAGGTTTACAATGTAAAGAGATATTCGTATGTGATTTTTGCAATAAAGTATTTCAAATAAAGGAACGTTTACGATTACATTTACGTATACATACAGGCGACAAACCATACGAATGTAATATATGTTTTAAACGATTTGCACGTGGCGGTCAATTATTACAACACAGTCGTATACATTCAGGTAACAAGCCATATACTTGCCAAGAATGCAATTCAACATTCACCTGTTCAGCAAATCTAAAATTGCACATGAATCGACATTTAGAAGTTAGAAATTATATATGTGATATATGTGGTAGATCGTTTTTCCGTCGTGATGCACTTAAGAAGCATTTAAATTGTTATCATGCCAATATAAAAGCGTTCCATTGTAAAATATGTAATAAACAATTGAAGGGCCATTTACCGCAACATATGCGTACACATAAACAGGACAAACCGCACGGTTGTGCCCATTGTGGTGCCAGATTTGCACAAAGATCTCAATTAACTGTACACCAAAGAATCCACAGTGGTGAGAAACCGTATAGATGTCAAGTGTGTTGGAAGGCGTTCGCCCATTCGACGGCCCTTAAATTGCATACACGTCGACATACTGGCGAGAAGCCGTTTGGTTGTATTTTATGTAATACATCGTTTTCACAGTTACCACATTTGAAGAAACATATGCTATGTATACATAAAAGTAATAAGCCGTATGTGTGTAGACGGTGTAAGTCGTTTCATAAAACAAAAGTCGATTTGGATAATCATTATGTTAGTTGTGATGTTGTGGATGAAACACAACCAAAAACTGAACCAAAGATTGATACAGATATAATCGAACCACCAATGGCAATTGAGAAAATGCGCTTCCTTTTGGCGATTTTATTGAAGAAGATCTCATCACCGGAACGATTAGATGAATTAGGTTTTAATAAGCGTTTAATAGATGATGTACTTGTTGAATCGATAACGAATTCTGGTAGGGAACCATGTAAAGAATTAAATTTATCTGTTGCGGAAAAATTAAAAAGAAATGTACAAATTTTATTAGAATGGACTGTACCCAAACAATATATGGAGAAATTTCGTAATGAACAACGTTCAACTGAAGAATTATTAGAAGAATTAACATCGTAGACATATTTAATTCATATACATATTTATTTCTTATAATACCATTACTAGTAAATAATTTTTTTCGACTAAATTTTCGCTAATCCTACAAAAATTGTATGGCAGCAAATATAAAAGCACTAAAGTTATATTTATAGGCTGTGAGAACATATTTGCTGTCATATTATTGTTAATTAATGCTTTATTTTCTAATTAGTTGGTTATTAATTTATTTAAAAAAAGTAATATTTATTATAATGGTTTCTTTTACAGAAATTTGAATAGGATAAAACCTATTTGTTAACCAACGAATTAAAAATCGTGTATTTAATGAATATGTTAAAGATTGGATAAAAAAATATAGGGCTGATTAGAAAATTAGAAGAAAGTAAATGTTCCAGTGGGATCAAAATTTAACCAAACATGCCAGAATTAATGGATTTTTATTTCATTAACTATTTAGATAAGTTTCAGATTGGTTAAATTATTGAATCATTTTATTTGTAATTATTATATGCGTGTGTTTTACAATTCAGATGTTAAAAGTGTACGTTTTGGTGCACTAGAGCTTTCCTATACTGCAAAATTGTACAGTGTCATAAGTATATATTAATTACATACCCACAATATAATTCTAGGAAACTTCAAACCAACATTTCATCCTTATTTATTAACATAATTTCGATTTTAACGACTTTGAAGTTTGAACTAATTTGTTAGAGCACATTTGTTTAGCGTGAAAAAATCAAAAAAAAGAATTCTCTGTACCTGTTTTATCAAAATACAACTTTATAATGTGTAACAAGACTATAATATGTATAAAAATTGTAAAATATCTTTTTTGTTATTTATAATTTGGGAAATGTGTCTGTGTTCAAGTTAATTCACTTAATATGCCAAATATTCATTTTACAAATTTCCAACGTACTGAATGATTTTTCAAAATAAGGTAGCTTTATAAAATAATTGTTAACTAAATTTACCAAAGAAATGTATTGCTACTATCTTTTAGAAATTGTAATAAGAATAATTGTTTTGTTTTCATTTCGCTAATGTTTATTTTTTTGTTAATAACTTTTCTTTAGTGCAATATATTTTTAATTTTTTTAAAAATGGCATCACAAACTTTTTTGGGTAACATTGTATGTACTCTAGAAATTTTTTTGTATACTATATGCCAGTATAACTGTTTGCCATAAATGTAATAAAACCATATTAACATACAATTTATTTGTTTTCATACAACGCTCCTTAAAGTGTTTTTTAATTTGAAATTACCGCTCCCTTGAAATTTCCTGGATACATTTTATTTTCTTAGGTAGGTATTAAGCTTTCCTACGTCAAATTTAAAGTAACTACCGTTAGTGACAGTTAGCAACGACTTTTTATTCAAAACAAATAAATAAATGGCTTGCAAAGACGATAATCCACTACTTCAAGCATACTTAAAGGGGCACAAAAAGCCGGTAACATCAATATCATTTTCACAAGACAATAAACAATTCGCGAGTAGCAGTGAAGATAATTCAATTGTCGTGTGGCACACAACTGAAGAAAATAAAAGAAGTTACAGCTTTGAGGGGCACAACGACGTTGTCACAGATCTGCAGTATTCTCACAATGGTAGACTCTTGGCATCCTGTTCAAAAGACACCTATATACGTCTCTGGGTTCCAACAATTCGTGGAAATAGTAGCCACTTCAAAGGAGACGTAACTGGAATTTTAACCCTTTGTTTCTCCCCGGACGACTCCAACCTAGCTATTGGATGTATGAGTAAAGCTGTCAAGATATGGGATACGAGTACCCACAGATTTATTACTTCATTGGTGGGCCACAATAATTGGATTCGTTGCGTGAAATATTCAAAAAATAACAAACTACTTGTTTCGTGTTCAGATGATCGCACTACAAGAATATGGGACACAACTAGTGGTGAATGTGTCCATACATTTACAAATATGAAAAACAGTTCACCAACATACGTATCCATTCATCGGAACAGCAATTCAATTGCTGTTGGAATGAAATCTGGCACAGTTAGAATTTATGATATTCGAGCTAATAAACTTCAGCAACATTATAAACTACATGACGAAACAACTAGTGTCCAATTTCATCCGAAAGCGAACTATTTATTAACTACTGGCACAGAGGGCCGAATTATTATCGTTGATATTATGGAAGGAAGACCGTTGTACACTTTAAGTGGACACGAAGGACCAGTATTATGTGCTAAGTTTAATTTCGATGGCAGTTTATTCGCCTCAGGCGGCAATGATTGCCATTTAATGTTGTGGAAAACAAATTTTATAAACTAAATTTATATTATTATTATTTGTAAGGTTTAATTAAAATATATTGAAAATAATATCGTTTATTTTGATTATATTTCAGTGACAAACAAATATATATCATAATTAAAACAAAAATATACAAATATATGCTACAAAACAAAAAAAAAAAAACAAACGTTTAATTGTACCATTAAAATATTAAAACTAAATATTCTCTTAAGTGAATAATCATAATAATATATGCAGAAGCCTTTTTTTAGGCGTTATCACTAACATTTTCACAGATAAGATACAGTATACCTAATCATTTCGTGTCATACATATCACATCCTTTTTTTAAGAACTCATACAACTATTTAAAGTGGAAATTAATAAATTTGATTTTTTATGTCATACTACCATATTTACGACCTGGTGGCCAAACTGGCACTTCTGATGAACCAGGACTTGGTGCACGTGTAAAAGCATTCACAATTGAATCACGTAAACGTTCTCTAAATGTTTTATATTCCATATCACTATATTGATGACCGAAATTGAAATCGGCCACTTCGACAACAAACCGTGATCGATTTTGGAAATAATATGCTACACCAAAAACGACAATTACGACTGCCACTAAACTGAAGGCAACAGGAACGACAACAACCGATAGTTGAGCTTGGATTTTAGCTAAAAAAAATTCAAAAATGATATTTCCACTAGAAATTAACGTGATATGTTATTACCCTTGTAAATAGTAACTGTAACTGATTTAACAATTTTGCTGACATCATTTTGAATAACAATTATAATCGTGTGTTGCATTGATTCGGCTAAATAACGTTGTATTGGAAATTGACATTCGTCTAAAGAGAAATATTCTTCGCATGTTTCGTTTCCTGTTACATTAAAACTGCCTTTTTGATAATTCACACAATATTTCAATGGTTTTGAGCCTACACATTGTACGTTTAATGACAGTAAATCGCCATGTTGCAACCAATTATTGCCTGTAATGTTCACATTTCTTACAGGATCTAAAACGAAATTTAAATTTAGGAAATATACAACAAAACATTCAGGACATTTACTTTTAACTGTAAAAGTTTTTCCGAAATACCCATAACTTTTCTGTGGATCTGTAGCAATTTTAGTACTGTTACAAACATATGGAAAATAGCCCTCGTAAGGCACTAAAGTGCCATTTTTATATACTTTAATGTTTGACGTTGCATTATGGTTATTTTCCGGTATACTTCTTCTTACGTGTTTCAAGCTGATTGTATCATTAACGGGTTTCTTTGTTGGTTTAGTAGTTGTCACTGGACTGGTAGTTGTTGGTGCTGCAGTTGGTTTTATAGTGGTTGTCGTACTAGGTGGTAAAGTAGTTGGGGGTGGAAGTGGTGTAAAATCTGCCACAATTAATGCTTCAACCAAATGCACTTCTTCAGCAGTCGTATAATTCGTTACATATGAAAAATTATTACTGAATCCATAATAAACACAATCGATAAACCAGAATGTTGCTATTGTTGGGGCCGTTTTAATGAAATTCCAATCAGTTTCTTTTACAGAAACATTAAATGTAAGCGGTTCCAAGCTAGCAACAAACTCATTTTCTCTTGTTTTATTTTGTTGTATTAAATTAAATTCGCCATTCACTGTATCTGTTATTTGGAAATAAAGTCTAACTGAAGTGATTGTTCTATACCAAAATACTAGATAATTTTGTACAACCACTTGAACTTCATATACTCCTACAGGATATTTTTCTGCATCTGGTTCGTACGTTACATTCCACACATCGATGTAATTTTGGGATTCAACCTACAATTTTGTAAAATGATATATTGGGCGGTTTCTAACATTAACTAGTTGTCTTACTTCGCGTGTGTGTGGATTAAGAATGGCATTATCTTTCCAAATGTATTTTAATTTTTCATTAGCAGGTTCACCTCCATATAATACTGTTACCTTGAATTGTATGGTAGCCCCACGAACTATGGGCCCATTACTTGTAACAGTTACATTATAATCTGCAGCTACAAATAATGGAATTTGTTGTTAAAATGCACTATAAAAAAATATACATTTCTTACCATAGATTTGTTTAATATAGATTAAGACAAAGAAATAAAACACTTCTATATTCATTGTCTTACATTTGTTTTAATCGTTTGATAAAAATCAACTAATTTTAATAATGAGATTTATTTACTATTGAATAATGCAATTTAACTTGTAATAATTTGTCATTTTCTGGGTTTTCTGCATTTAGTGATTTTTATAAATGACAATAAAGAATAAAACGAGAACATTTTTTGTATTATCTCTTTTTATTCTCTCGGTTTAGAAGAGGATGAAAATAGTATCCGTGTGTCTAATGCGTCACCTAAGTTAAAAAGCAACAGTGAAAATCTAAAATCCCTAAAGAGCCATATTTGAATTTTAAAATTTAAAGTCTAAATCTAAACAAGCCGTCCATTATTAATTCTAATTATATTAGTTTTATATCGAAACCATATTATCTCAAGCAGTAATTGCAACATTGATAAAAATATTCCGGAGCATAAAATACCCACGCCAATTATTATTTGATGATAGCTAGCAGATATTGTTAATATTTGTTGAAAACATTCAGGTGGTGACGGATAGCGCAAAGTTTTCTCCTTTTGGATTATTCCGGCTTCTTCCATTTTTCGCAAACTACAAAAAAATATACATTATATTGGTTTTCTGCCAATATAACTTTCCACCTTATTGTAAACATCTTTCTATATGGTGAATTTTTCGAAACCATTAAGGCCACATGAGTTTCATCAATTAATGGAACTTGAACTAAATTACAAACCACATTTTGATCAAATTTTTTTAAAGCATCGTACAAAAGAACACCGTCCGTATGGTAAGCGAAACCCCCTTGGCTGATTTTTTCAATTGCTTCCTCAAATGTATAATACGGCATGTCATTATCACGAAAATATAATTTTGTTCTTGCAAATTCTATTACAGCAGGATCTGTGCTTTCATTAATCAACGTTCTGGAATAAGATTGATTTTCAATTCCCATTTGTAGTGGACTTTGTTGTAATCTTGGTATTGTATCGATTACAGGTGGAACTGTAACTAAAAGTAATGTAACAAGACTTGATGTGAAATAATTATATGTAAGTAATCCAAACATCAATAAGCTTAAGAAAATAATTCGGCCTCCAACATTATTCGGATATAAATATGATCCTGAAATATTTGAATCGGAGAATTTTATCAAATTGATTAAACTACAGCATAATGAACCTTGTTGAGCAATAATACTCAAAGTTATTATAATTGTGGCAGCTGTTGAATATTTCGTTGAAATTTGTTCAAATTTTAATTCCATCCAGTATGCAAACTTTATTAAAGCACACAAGAGTATCGTAATTAATATCGTTATATACCATGTATTTGGGGAAAATGCTGTTAGAATTTTATTTGAAAAAGCACCACTTAATTCAGGATTCTGAAATGTAAAACAAGGTCTGCAACAAAAGTCAAATCATAAAAAAGTTGATAAAGTCTCATTTAAATTAAAATAACTTGAATTTGAGATATGGGATCAAAAGATCCACTTTCTCTATATTTTCTGTGGTTAAAAGTCCTGGAATATTACTTAAATCCAATTGATTTGATCGTAATAAACTTTTCACGATATCTTTGATGTCGTTTCGATTAGAAAAGTAAGAAGTTTCAGATTCGATTAGTTTTGATCTAGAAATTAACACGTAAATGATTTGATTTTTAAATTAGAAATTGAATTTCACTTAAAGTTGTGCATCTTTTTCAATATTTTATATAAGTTCTGATGAAAAACTACTAAAGGAGGTCCTTTACTGAACTCTTTGTTGATTTCTCTTTCAACCTATAAAACAATGGTTTCATATATCTTTGGTTTTTTAACAAATTCATGGCAAAACCACCTTTAAGACTCGAATAGTTTCCTTTTGGAAATTTCTTCGTTTCAAATAAAGTGAGTGATCTTCGATTAAAGAAAAGCTACCATTCCAAACTTCTATATTTTCTATTATCAATTTTTGTTCGGTGCTAATTTTATAAGCACTATAAAGAGTAAATGTACCATTATACTTCGTGTTTTTAATAGCAACAGTTAAATCGCAAAATATAGGAATTCTTATACTTTTAAAAAAGTTTCTTAAGTAAACTATGTCATCAAGTCTAGGATTTTCATTTTTTAACAAAATTAACCATTTACCATACAAGCTAATTGAACTGTTAAAGATCTATAAATTTAATTATCAACAAATTATTTTGCACATGTAGTTGTGTAGTATGTTTTATATTTACTTCAGAAATATAGTCTGAACTATAGTTACAAAAAAAGTTGATAATAAAATGAGTTTGTTGCGATATATTTCCCAAAGTAGAAAAATTAAAGTCATTTCTTTTCATAATGTTCAGTAAAGCAAATCTTATCAGAGGATTCTTTTTCTGAATAATTTTATAATTCATTATGTCTGTAACGCATTATTGATTATCGTCATGAAAATTGAAAATTTAAACTGAAATAAAAAGTTACCACTTTTTCCGAAACATTGAAACAAATAACACATTGTAGCATTATATTTTTGTAAAAAATTTTCTATCAGTTGTGTATTATGATCGTAAAATGAAAATATGCAAGGTATAAATAAAAATATAAAAAACTTGTTTAATAGCATGTTTGAACTTGAAAAACAAAGTTTAATGTTAATGTAACTGATAACAGTTTATAGTTTTCCTGTTTTGTACCAATTTTTAATTTTATTCATTTATCCATAAATAACTAATACATATATTCCTACTTAGTAATAAGTCTCAAACAGAATTTTTCATTAAAAGCAATTTTCAACAGTTCGAATTGATTTCAGATTTCAAAACATTCATTAACTTATTAAATATTTATAATGAATGTAATTTTAAAGATAAATGCAATGAATTAACGATTTGTGACTATTGGAATCGTTTATTGTCACAAAATTATTAAAATCGAATACTGCATTTTATAAACGACTTCCTTTGATGTAAATTGTTTTCAATTTTTAAAGACAAAAAGACACATATTCTGTAAAAAGTTTTTAAACAAAAATAAAAACCAGCTTTTTTGTTAGATATATATCATATATATGTATAATTATTTTCTATATCAGTGAATTAACAATCTTAGTAGTACTTATTAGTACATGTAATAGGTTTTCGCTTTAATTTTAAATTATTATTAGTCTAAGTTTCTAATTACTCTAATTTAACACTTGTTGAAAACTCTTATTATTGTACTATCTGCCTTCAAATGTAATATTTCTAATACGAATACTAAAATAGCTAAAACCAGACCAAAAAACCAAACAATATAGGCTAAGAAAATCTGGTCAATAGTAACAGACATTATTTTTTTATTACCCAAACACTGTGGTTTTTGGGCAACATTTAACAATAACTCACGTTGATAAATTCCTCTATCTATAAATCGGACAAGCCTAAAAGAAATATATAAATTAAGTTATTATTTACGTATAAAATATACTTCTTACGTAATCGAAAACAATTCCATATATTGCGATTTTTTTTGTGCCAAAAGTCCTACTTTAGCATGAGGGTACATTTCAATTTCTCCCAATTCACAAATAGTATCAGCATCAAACATTCTTGCTATAAGTGGATATGAAGAGGTTGATTCTGAATGATAGGCATATTCTCCTGTTTGCATTTTTTTAATACCTTTTTCTATAGGCATATAATCCAATTTTGTTTTATTTAATCGTATAATTTCTGGTTCAAATATATTTTTTAAATATGTTCTGGTATATGGTTGGTCTTCAGCAGCCAATTTCAAATCACTGTCCATCATTTCAGTGAGAGTGGTCAATTTTGGTGAGTCTGTTTGTAACAAAGCCGAAACTAATGCTGATGTATAATAATTATACAACAAGATCGAAAGAAGTAGTAAGGAAAATACTAATATTCTAGTTGCAGTATATTTTGAATGAATTAAGACGCCTTTAAAAAAATATTTAACAAAATCTAATGATTATTCCTTAATTGAATATTGTACCTTGTTGAGTGAAAGAACCAATTATAGATAAAACACACGTGGACCATAGATAATATTTACCATTTCCAAGAAGTTGACTTTCTTTGGCATGAAAATATTTGATGCAAATACAAAGTACTGTTGAAAATCCTATAATTGTATACCAAGTGATTTCATGAAAAGGTTTTAATACTTCATTGGACCATTTATTGTAAACTCCAGGATTGCGAAATATAAAACAAGGACTAAACATATTTATTTAAATATAAAATTAAGATATTTTTTGAATTAAGCTCACTGAAATGTATAATATGATGGAAAATAATCTATGCATTCAGCTGTTGGTATTTTTTTTACAGCTCCAGTTGCGCCAATATCAATTTTCTCTTCATATAACAATTTTCCTACACCCCCATCCATGCCGTTGGTAGCATTTCCATACCATACATCAACAGCGAAATTTTCATAACTAAAAGATTTAATTTAATTTGATGAAATCAGACTGAAATTGTATTATTACGTAAAAAAATGTACTTCTCGAAGTAATAAGAATATTTTATAATGAAATTTTGTCATTACGTCTCTATATTGGTATTGTCGATCAAGCATATATTCATGTAAATTACCTGTATAATTAAAAGTTAACTAAAACATTCGGGAAAATAAAAAACATTGTTATTTTGGTTGGTTACAAATTTTACCACTGATGCAGATTTTATAGTAACTCCAGTTAAATTTCTGTGGCTGCTGTAAAAGGAGTTATTTTCGTAAAAGTTAAATTGTCCATTGTAAAATCCTATATTTTTCATATGGTTAGGGGGAGAACCCAAATTAAATAAAGAGTATAATGAGTAAAAATCCTTTCTATTTGAAAGACTAGCAATTATTATTTCAGCATCCATACGCAATGGAATATCCACAAGAATATTTTTTTCGTTCACTTTAAAATTATATATTATCAACCATTTATAAATAAATCTAAATAACTTTAAATCTTTTATCTAAAATTTGAAAATTATCCAATAATAATGAAAATTGACTTTTCTTTAGATATTATAATGAACCTCATTAAAAATATGTGTTTTGTTGCTACAATTCAAATCTACAATAAAACAAATTTTATTGTAAGTTGACAATTTAAATGTTTTCATTGATTTGTTAAGAATGAATGTTAATCGGCTGTCAGACTGTTCTAAGATATTTTGCTGTAATCTAACAATACCTAAAAAATATAATGAAATCGAATCAATTTAACCAGATTGTTATTTTTTTGCTTTATTATGGCCCTTTACTCTTTTTATTTGAACAAAATAACAAATAACATAAGGAGCAATCATTTTTCTTCAAAAAATCAGTTATTAGTTCCTCCTTTATTACTTGGCAATCAGATATTGCCATGTAGAGGAAAATGAAAAGAACAATTTTCATTTTTTTGGATAGAATAATATGAATTCTCTAAGCCTAAGCAATAACTGAGTGTTGTTATAACACAATAAAATCTTTTGTGGTAACATAAATAAATTATAATAAATTTAAAAATAAACTATTTCCTCATGACTATTGTCTTTGAAGGAAGAAAATTGGTCTTAAAAGAAATATGTTGCCCATTACTTTCCCCAACTTTTATATCTTCCCGTAGTTATAGTTTGTGGTAAATATGTTTTGTTTATTTAATATGTACTATATATTTAATGTATATAATGTAGATAATACGAAAATCGATTAATTTATTTAAATTAATCATGTGTTAATAATTTTATCAATATACAGGGAGTATGGCTGTGGGGGTGTGGGAAATTGGGCTTTTAAGCCCAAATTGGTCTTAAAGTAATAATATTATGTTGTGCATTACTTTCCCCTACTTCTATTTGTATCTAATATGCAGGTACCCATAGTAGTTCGTGATAAAAATGATTTATTTAATTAATGTAATAATGTGCACTATATTTTTAATGTATATTGTGTATATAAAGCTGCATTTACACGTTGCGAGTAGCTAAAGCGAGTAACTAAAGCAAGTAGCTAAATTTAGTTACTTGCATCATGTAAACAGTCTATTTAGTACTTGGGCAAGTACTCGCTCATAGTAAATTTTTTAGTCAAGTAAATAGAGTCCACTTCTATTTACTCGGCCGAGTAGCTCCCCCACCCTACGAAAGGAGCAACTATATTAGCAACTAAACACGTGTAGACAGATTGTTTTAGTAAAGTACATTAGTAGATCGCCATGATTAAATGAATTTACTAAAAAATTTACCAAATACGTGTAAACACCTACTAAACGAAAACCGACTAAATTAAGCTACTTGCTTTAGTTACTCGCTTTAGCTACTCGACACGTGTAACTGCAGCTTAATACCTACGAAAACATATGAAAAATCGATACTGTGATTGATTGATATTAATATTTTTAAATTAATCATGTCTTAATAATTTTATCAATATA
>SSSI01002377.1:0-13079 GCA_004796505.1 Oryzaephilus surinamensis
TACACATTCTTGACTGAATACGGAAGTCAACAAAAATGAACAATTTTTGGTATCCAAAAGCCTATCCTGTAGCTGAAGAATCGAAGTGGTAAATAGAACAGCACCAGATTGGGACGGTTTCTATTTTCCAGTTCCATTTTCTCCAATAAACAGTTGCGACATGATTTCAATAAAATCTTTCAAAAAATTTATGCCCATGTTATACTCCACTTCTTCAAAAATTCTTTATTAATTTCCCGTGTTCATTTTTGTTGGAGCAGCCGAAAGCTAAACATTCAACCATTTTCGAAAATCGGTATTATCTTTAAATCCAACAAACTAACCTATAATAGTCACACTAATAAACTTAAATTTTTTTATTAAATATACTTACACTTTACAATATTTAATTGTTTAAAAGAAAACCAATGTAAAACACATTAAAAACTATACTAAACACAAAAAATATTCACAGATATTGTCCAAAAAACCTCGAAAAGTACACTTATACATATGTAAATAATTATTTGTTTGGAATGTTAATGGCGGACGCAAGCGAATTTGATCCTTATATTCGTTCAGCCAATCAAAATCGAGACACCTATTGTCTTTACTCTCTTTATAGAGGACTCTAGAAAGTGGAACAATTAAGCTCCATCTGTCAACATATACATGAAATGTTTATTAACGAATTTATTTATATATGTATGAAAATTTGGCACGTTTTACATTAAAGGCATTATCAATATAATAATAACAACGTTATTGTATTTTATATGTATTTTGTTACTATAAATATGGAAATTTCATTTAGGACGAATTAGCGTTTGACAGGCACATTGTGGATGGATATAATATCGCATAAATGACACAATAATAATAAAACTACCCCACTTTATTCGTGTTCGAACTTTTGTCCAATAAATTTCCAAATAATTGTCATTTGCACTTAAAACTATATCTATATATATAGAGAGGCAGAGTCCAGAAACAAACAACTTTAAATTCGGCAAACGAGTCCCCCATTTTCAAGTTTGTAGGGCTGAAAGTCTGCCAAAAATACATTAAGACGATATTACCAAGTTTCTTTAGGAAGTGTTGCAGTTTTCTCTTGACTCTGCTCTGTTTTTTTTTGCGACCCCCTCTTTCCCTATATATCTGGTTGTTACAAATGAAGACATTCTTAAAACTTGCGTAAAATATGTCTGCGACGTTCAGATAACATGATTCTACTTCCAGAAATAAGGAAAAAAAACCCGGTGGAAAAAGTTTTGTGTGCACTAGTTTATAAAACTTTTCAACACTGAATAAATATTATACAAACACAAGTTGTTTTAATGAAATTAGTTCATGTGTTTCTTACGATATAATAAATTATTGTTACTTTTAAGTAGTTTTATTATTGGTCTGGTGGTGGTGAAAATTCCATGATGGAAAATATAAAGTTTATCGCGATTATAAAAGGTGGTTTATTCGCAAACCATCGCATACAGTTTGATATATGAAACCCTGTTGCATTTTATATACTGTATACATATATGTGTAAACTTATATTATACAGACACATTTTCATGGAAAATTTAAACTTTCATTTTAAAAGGGTATTAAACTTTTAAAACCACAGGTAAAAAGAAAACGAAAATCAAAATGGAGTTGATATTATTCACTTATAACAACTTTTCATCTTTACTTTTAGAAAAAGTCAGAAAAAAGTTATATATATTTATTTATGTAATATTTTAATTTTTAATATATATACATATTTTAAAATACATATGTATATAGTTTTCTGCAGTTGATGTTAAATTAAATTGTTAGTTGTACTATTATTAAATAATATAATTCATGATAATAGTAGATGAATTATAAATTAATTAATGTTGTTCCGATAATGAAAATTCTTTTTAATAAATATATCATAACAAATTTATTGGTTTATTTATATTAACTTGTAATATTTATGGTTAATAACATTAATAAAATCATCAAACAGATAAAATAAATATATATAATCATAAGAAAATTAACTTGAAAAAGTTTTATTACACTTCAATATTTTATATATATTTTTCTTATTAATTCTGTATTTCAATATTTACCTACTTAATTTCATGTTTTCATGTTTGTTCAATTGATATACAATATTAAATGAATTTTCAGCCAGATAATGCAAACCCGAATACAATCGAAAGTTCAACAAATTTTATTATTGGATTAATCAAAAACTAGGTTAAGAAATAATACCGTAACAGATAACAACAATATTTTGAAAATGAATTATAACATAAATAATCAGAGAACAAACAAAAATGTAACAAATATACAATAGGACGAGCGAAGCGAGTTCTCACAATATGAGCTATTTTGTTAAATTTTTAAAGAATCTAAATAAAATTTCATATTATTAAAAACCTAAAAAGAACATATAGTTTTAAACATAAATATTGCAAAAATAAACAAAAATTTGATAAATATACGATATGACGAGCGAAGCGAGTTCTTATAATAAGAGACAGTGTTATTTATAGACAATTTAAATATAAAATTTCAAATTGGACTAAAAGACAAAATGGATTATCTTTTTGAAGATAAATGTTACGAAAATAAACAAGAATTCGAAAACTATATTGTTTGACGAGCGAAGCGAGTTTCTAGAACATGATATGATGATACAATGATAATTGTGGAAAATATATATCCCAAAAATTTCATATTTGTCGAAAAACCCGAAAGAATCATAATTAAAGATAAATAATGAAAAAATAAACAAACATTTTATAGAAATGAGCGTAGCGAGTTCCCACATTATGACACATTATTTAATTCTTAAACAATTTACACAGAGAATTTCATATTGGTCAAAAAAACAAAAAAATCATAGTTTTAAAGATAAATAATGGAAAAATTGACAAATATTGAAAAAACATTTGGTCTGACGAGCGAAGCGAGTTTAGTGCATGCACAAAGAGAATGTTGGGCAAAAGAATGTGAATTGGTACTTTTATCGAAACTCTATTGGTGGTAGAGAGAAAGTTCCTAAATTTTAAAAAATTCACACTAGATAAATTCGTTATATAAATAGTAGTTCACATAAAACTTAATTACAATAAACTAATTTCATTTGTACCAACGTTTCTAGTTCATTTAAAACATTCCTATATTGTTCACGTATTACATTTTTAATTTTCTTCAAGAAATCCAACTTACAATTCAGTACGTCATCCTATTTTAACAGCAGCTTCGAATGATTCTATTAAACGATTACTGACAACCATTTCTTTCCTTCAAAAACTATCTTAAGTCTGTTATAGCCTCATATTACACAGAACATAATTATAAATTTTTCTTTAACAAAGAAAAACCTAACAACTATAATATTTCACCTAAATGAAAAACTTTGATGGTACACACACAAAAACAAAATGGGAAAATAGAGAGATGAACGAATACATATATATGATGGGGAAGTTATATAGTGGTGAAACATTTTCCTCTTTTCTGCACAGGAGCACTATTAATATAGAAAAAGTACGTACGTTGCTTTATATACGCTCTAATACTACCAACATTGTGTCCAAAGTTAATTTTTTTTGCTCTCTTTGCCAAATTAAACTCTATATTATTTAGTTCAAGTGCTCGTGTGCACAGTATATAAATGTGAATTGTACAATGGGAAATAGTCTCTCTCATTGCCATCCCTCTGCCGCCGCCACCAGCCCGGTTTCAACATTTCCACCCACTTCTTTGCACACAGACACAAAAATGGTAAAAGAAAGTACAAAAAAAATTCCATAATGTAATGAAACTATGTTGGCTCTAATGTTGAGGAAAAGATTCGAAAATTTATATCATATATTTTTGTCTGTCTTTGTAACTAAGTATATATTAATATGTTGAAGTTAATTTAGCAAAATTACGAAACATTTATAAATTTTTATAGGTACGTTTGAATTCCTTCACCGACAAAAAAAAAATGGAAAGAAAAAGTATAAATGAACGTGTACTTGATATAAAATTGCTAAAAACCATCGTAAAGATAAGTTTGTATAAAATATTGTTAAAATATTTTATATATTATGGGTATAAAGTGGCTGGTGTGTATATGGGAAACGAGGGGATGGTTTGACTTTGTGCTGCTTTTATTTTCATTATCTTTAAAACGCTTTTGCCATGCATCATCGGTGGTCTGATTCTGGGCCAAAAACTTGCTAGCACGTACACTCTAAGATATTGTGTGGAGAAACAACCATAAAAAAAATTTTCACGATCATAATGTCCATAATTTCCACCGGTATTCATCAAACTGCGTCATATTTTAACCAATAGACAAATCGCGTTATTTTCAGTAGTTTTATAGAAATGTGTATTTTATATCTGAACGGCTCCTCAGGAAACAATGAATCAAAATATTTTTAATGTTTCACAGAATGTTGTTTTTTTTTTTGATTGGTTTATTTGATATGGTTAGAAATTTAAGCTTCTGACATTCGAAAAACGTGTCAAATTGTATAGAGTTTTGTCCATTTATGAATTACATAAAAAAAGCCCTTTGAAAGCTCCAAATAAACCCAAATATTTAACGAACAATGTTTATATTTTTTTATACGTAGATATAAAGATCAAAAGCCATAATTATTCAGTTTTTCACACATTTTACAACCGTAACCGTATTTAATTTAATATTTGCATGCCGAAATAAAGTGGTTGAATTTGAGTTTAATTTTTAATTGTTTTACTTTTACGTGTATTGTAATTTTTGTACGTTTTTAATATGTACTTAAAAATGATAAATATTATTAGGGGAAATGAAAACATTTCAAAAACTAAAACTTCTCTTCATTTTAAACTAGTTATTTTGAAAAGTTGAATGAAAACTAAAAAATTAAACAGTTTTAATTTGTTTGTTCAAAAAGTAAACAATTTTTTTTTTAATTAACAGAAATTACTGGTATTATGAACGGTATTTAAGAATTGCATGTCAATATAAAGACATTAGTTTAATTTTAATAATTTCCCATTTTTTGCTTTGTAATTATGTACAGTTTCATGTGAACCATGATAAATTTAATTAGAAGTAATTAAAACATTGGCTTTTAACTAACTATAAAATTTTAAAAGCCCTTGTTCAGCAAAAAGAAATGTTAAAAATTCTGTTTGCTTTCAAACTATTTGAAAAAAAATTTACAACAGCTTTATTGAGTTTTACGTTAAATATGCAGAATATTTTTTAAGATAGATAAACTTTTTTATTTATTTTACCTACATGGTATTTTTCATATAATCTATCGTTAAGTTAATTAGATGTAATTAAAACATTATTAACTTTAACCAACAATAAAATTTTAAAAGCTCTTCAGACTTCAGAAAAAAAATCGTTGAAACTTTGACTTTATAAGCTGCATTGAAATTTCTATAAAGTCTAATATAGGTATAACAATTTTTTTTATATTAGAATAAAGTAAAAAGAAAACATGAACAAATTTTTTTTCAGATAATAACATTTCAATTACACATTTGTATGAATTTCCTTTAACAAAATGTGGATTTGAAAACATATTTTTTACGAATAAAAAAATGTTGTGAAGATTTAAAAAAATGTAAAATAAAATATGAGTTTTCACAAAAAAATTGTAAATAAATTCAGGAATATTGTTGTTAGAATATATTATTGTTATATACAAAACAAATTTAATATTTATTAGTATGTAAAATTTAAAATGTTTACAAATTTCATATAGAATGTTTAGAAAAGCTCCAAACTTGTAAACTACTCGTAAAAGCTTCCATAAAACTGATTAATATTTATCTACTACAAATATTTTAAAGTAAAAATACAACTTATTTATAAAGTTTTTTATTTATTAATATTAACATTAAATTTAACAAGATATGAACTAGTTAAATACTACTCCAGTAAAGTGGTTTATATTTCTTTGACTTTGTGTGTATAAATTTATGTAAACTAATATACATAAGTTTAATTAATTCAATCAAATTACGTATATAAGTTTAACTAGTTAATATCAGTTACAGTTCGACAAATATAAAACGGCTGCACGCCATCTCGTCACTTAATAAAAATTGTCAACAAGCCAACAAGTCACCAACCACTAAACGGGTACACGCCAACTGGTCACTTCCATCACAAAGAATATGATTATATCAACGATTTAATAATATGAATTTTTAAAATTAATCCGATTAGTTAATATTAATAACGTTTGATGTCTTGGAGCATAATATTATCGTGTTTAAAAAGTAAACAAAAGAGCTTTAATACATCCGCGAATAAAAGTTGTATTAATAATAGTGTGTGTACGTTAGAAAATGAAGTCTGGAGGTATTAATAGTATTATAGAGCAAGTTGATATTTTCCTATACAAACTGGAAAAACCTTACAATATATTATATAATATTAGGTAATATTATCGCGTATATGGGTCGCATATAATGGCTTTGTATAACAATTTGTATAATGAATGAATGTAGAAAAGTAGAGGGTTTGAGGGTAACAGGCAATATTTAGGTGGTTTTTGGTTGCCATACTGTAACCATTATAGTTTAATATTAAATACATAATCTGGCTGCATACTGTATATGTTCATTAAACTTTTCCATCCACCCTTTAAATAACATCCAAAAACCTACCCCCAACAACAACAACAGCACGTAATCTGATAATAATGATATTATTTACTTTATATAAATAAATAATATACTGCTGCTAGTGTGTTATTTTATTTTATTATTTTTTTTTTGTTAAATAAATGAAAAATGATTCAATTAAATTAATAGCAGTCATAATAAATAAAATGTTTGGGAAAATTTTGCATGGAAATATGATTATCCATTGACGTGACAACAACATATTTAACCGAAAAATCATTTTAACCATTTTCATGTATAATGTTTGTTTAATAAAAAACTATTTGAAGGTGTATAACATCTATATGAACAAATCATGTCAAATGCAATCAATTTTAATATTTTATTTATAGAGAGAGAAAAAATTCGTTTTCAACCAAAATAAAATTTAATCCAACAACATAAATAAATTATAATAATAACTACTAATCACACGTATAATAATTATATTTGGTGGTAAATAAAATATACTTGAAAAGTCATTATTTCCAACCCTCCAGCCGGATACCATAAATACGTGTTTTTGTTCTGTACACGTTTTTCTGTACGTCCAGTATAATTTTCGTATATAGATGGTGGAAGAGTTCCCGAAGGACTACTGTATTATTCCCGTCTACGTGTGTGTGTGTGTGTCAGCTTGAAGATGATTAATACTAGGGTTTAAATTAAGTTGTGACCTATTATTGCCGGTATTAAAGCTGGACATTTCATCATATTAGCCAACATTTACAAATCGTATGTTTTAGCATGTCGTCCACTTCTTATACAACCTGATATCATTTATTAAACCAACCCCCTTTTTCCAAAACCATTCAAATCAAAATAAAGTACAAGTGTTGTTTTTTTTTCTATATGTTCATCAGAATTTCATGATTCTTTAACTGTATAAAATTGCATAATAATTATATAAAAGGGGATTTATATGTCAGTTTTTTACATAAGCTTGTATATTTGGAATCCTAAGAAAACAAACGAAAAAGCTGTCATTTTAACAACATACAAAGGGTTAAAAATAAACATTGACGTGAAATTTATGTAGATATTATAAGAAAAAAATGGTCGCTTTTTGTATGTCTAGAAAAATTTATATTAAATAAGATTATTTTAGATAGTGCTTTTAATATTTTAATATGGAATTTAAAAATTTGCTTGGCGAAATAATGTGGTAAGTTTGTAAAATTTTTAAAGTAATAGTGTAAAATTTAATACAAAATTGTTTCTAAAGTTAATTAGAAGAACTTCACAAATTCATAATTTCCTTATTTTAATAAAATGAAAGAAAAGTTGATTGAAATTTTCTCATCTTCACGTTTTTAAACCGAAAATTGTAATAGTAAATAATCGGATTATGTAGGGTATATTTAGTTTAATGTGGTTCTGTACCAAAAAAGCGGTTAAATTTCAATAGTTTCGCCTGTTGGATCGTAATTACATAAATTAGTAATGAACCATGATGAATTTCATTACACGTTACAATGATTTTCAACGAAATGTACTACATTTTTTATATTGTTTCATTTAAATTTTAAATATTGCAAAAATGCAACTTTACTGAGAGATATTCATAAATACAAATTTTATTTATAGCATATACGAGTATATGTTAAAATAATATAGTTAAAATCGAGAATTATATGTAAGCGAAGCTAAATCATTCCCATTACTTTCAAAAAGTCAATTTTTTCCATAATTATAATACAAATTTTTTTTTAAAGTTTCTGTCTCTATTTTTGAATTATGCACTATAAGGTTCTTTGAAAGCATAAAATTGAAAATGCCTTATTTTCCATGACAAAAATGATAGAACGTTACTTATACCAGGTTTAAATTTTTAAAATGCTTTCAAATGGCATAAAATTGCTACATTTTAAAATATGCATGTAAAAGGAAACGTTAAATTCGTAGTAACATTACATCATCAACGATTCCTCTGATTTAATTTCAAACCATTAATGGTAGATTTAAGTTTAAACAGGAATTAAATGGTTTTAGGTGTATACAATACACTAACTTGTTTAAAATACATGTGTAATACGTTGAGGATGAAAAGGATTTTCAATGGAATTGTTAATTCATAAATATACTACAATAAATACAACTAAGAGCGTATATAAACGAATGTTAAAAAAATAACGCACCTTTGTAGGCCCGTTGGAAAAACGAATTGAAAATCCTCTTTGCATAATTCGATAAAATAATACAAACTTTTACACACATAATAGAATCACATGATGCGATGTGAAATTGTATTCTTTTGAACACAGTTTTCTTCATCTTTCTTTTCTATTCAATGAAAAATAGTGTAAAAAAATAATGGTTCGAAAAAAACGAAATTGGAACGCACATCAACATGTCAGGAAGGAAATTAAATAAAACTTTTAGCAGACGTAATTTCCCATCTTTTAAATATGTTACGGGAGTTGTTTTATATGTACATGCATATAGTTTATATACATATAAGTAGAATAAAGAATATAAGAAAAAGAAAACGGGAACGTACCAGGATAGAAGACAGTCTCCCGGCGTGTAGTATAGTTGGCCTGGGGAATATGAAGCTTACAGGAGAATTCCTCGGGGTCCTTCAAAGCGGGCAGAGTTGCCGTTGCTGAGATCTCGTACAACTGGTCTCTTTGTCGTGCTATTATTTCAGTTTCTATTATTTCCCTGAAAATTCATTTACATAATATCATTTTTATACAAATATACATGTTGTATCATGAAAAGTGAACTAAAATTATATGAAAAGAAATGAAAAACATATAGTAATAAGACTAAATGAATATAAACATGTCAGAAATGGAAGGAAATGTGTTGAAAGTTAGCCAGAATATTTATATGGCAAAAAAGAATATAATAAAACTGGATTTACAAGAGTTTATGTTTCTTTTATTTAATAACTCGTACATTTAAAACAGGAAATGTTGAATTTGTTTATTCATTCATTTCGTTCCGGCGAAACAGTCGTTTTAATTTCATTTCATTTATGTTTTTTTCGGTTTTGTTTTGTAAATTTTAACCGGGTTTCTCTTAAACTGTAACTTCCGTTTTGAACCAGCATACAGGCCCGATTTAAAACCACGAGATTTCTTGGTTTTCGGCCTAGGTTAGTTTAGTTCAATTCAGAACGAGAAAAACGGTTGTCCGATTAAAAATTGTAATGTTACACGTGACCTTTGAATAATTTACATGGAAATTCACGTGAAAATTTTTGTAATTTGCATTGATTGCTAGATTATAAATGTATACGGGAGTTGTGTATATTTTGTGTTTAATTAATGTTCGTTTGTATTTTTTTTCATTTATAATCATTTCATACTGTTGGTAATTGAGGATTTTTTTTAATTTGAAAAATCAGTTAATGTTATATAATAATTAAATTTGGAATACGAAATGAGTGTAATTCATAATATTTCATAAAATAAAATACAATAATGTCACCTGAATTTTATTTACGTAGGTATAAATAATTTATTTTTGGAATTTTGTATTTGTTATGGAACAGGTGGTTGGAATTATGTTTCTTAAGAAAGAACAATCTTGTCAAAAATTCAAAATGATATTATTTTGAAACAGTATATTTTTTGCTATTTAGACAGATATTTCCGTAATGCCCTTCTATAAAATAATTTTATAGTTAAAATTATGGATATTCTAAAAGAATAATTCTAAAACTACTTCATTTATAGCATTAGAATTAATTCGGAATAAAATTTCGAAAAAATGACCAGTAGTTCTTTTTTGCGTACTAAAAATAACTGCTTCAGATTTATTTTGACTATAATTTTAACGAAAAAAATATATTCTTTAATTATCCTTGTATCAATAATTTCTTTGGCTCATCAATTTCCAAAATTATTGAAAACAAATCGATCCAACTGGACATTAATGTCTATTTCGCATTTCTTTGACATTATAGCAAACTATTCAACTGCACATCCTGCAAAACTAGGTCCTTTATTAACCTCGAAAATGCATTATCATGTCAGTTTGAATTGGGTTGAATGAGACGAAGGGAGGCCCAAAAGCAAAAGGGCGAATGAATCGCCGATGGGGCGGAATTGTGTGCGTATTGTTTCGGAAGGAATTAAAAGCTTCCTTTTGGCGCGGCGCCGTTAACGTCCGTAAATTAAACGTTAGATCACGTGTTATATATATAAATGTACATGTATATAGTTTTCTACTTGTGTTTGTATATGTATTTGTGTGAAATACCCTTAATGTGTGTGTGTGTGTGGCTGAAGGGCCATGGGAAGTATTCCATCCTCAACATCCTCGCCTCTATTTTCCGCAATTAACTAGCTCTACGTGTTCTGTTTACTGCAGTTTGTGGCATAAATCTGTCCGTATATATACTAGAGGGACGGCAAAGTGTTGTGTAAAGCAGGAACCTTTTGCAAAACCCACCACCGACGCGGCTACAACCACCACCACCACCAACCACCAACCGTCACCCTCCAGCACTCATTCAACTCACAATTTAAAAGGCGTTGATTTTATCTTAATATACGAAATGCTATTACTTGTTGTTGTAGTATACATAAAAATGTGTATAAAACCACTTTTGCCACCCCCGCTTATATACCATCTATTAGGGTCATTATAAATTATTGTTGATTACTTTTGTAATGTTGAAATGGCACCGTGGGGGCGGCAACGGACCACGCTATACAAAGATAGAGATTAATGCATTAAGGAATCTGTCTTTGCTAATTTTCGTTACATTTTCTTAGGGCTGTTTTTCTTTTTAATTTCGCTGGAATTATTTTAAAACGAAAATAATTCCATAGAAATTTATTTGACTGTAACAACAAACTAATAAAAAGTTGCTAATCTCGTTTAAAATGTGAATGTAAACAAATAAATTTCAATTTTGTTGCCATTTTATTGCCCAACATGCAAGTACTCGGATAAGAAGGAAAATCTCGTCCCCAAAAAATATTTTCCGCACTTAAGAGTTACATTTTGGAAATGGACATATTTCACGATTGAAAGATTCGGTTCGTTCAGTTTTTATAAAAAAAATTGAAAGTTAAGCCTTATATTTTTATAAATAAAATAACACTCTATATAGAATTCCATTCTATTCATTTTATATGAAGGAGTGGATGACGACATTGGTGGTTGAATTCAGTGGTGTGTGAAAAGATAAGAGTGGTGACCGTAGAACCGGTGGTCATCTAAAACTGGTGCACAATGTAATTTAGATGAAAGAAAAGGAGAGAAACAGTAGGAAATTTTTATTTTATATTTTTTTCGCCAAAATTCATATTTTTATTACTTTTTCACCACACACAACCCCTACGGAACATTATTTATAGTTTATTATATAAAAGTGCAACCGAAAAAACAAGAATATAAAATTATACACATTACAATACGTATATTCAATTCCTGGTTTTTGTTGTCATATAAAAATCGGTAATAAATTTTTTCTCACCACCTGTGATGGATGTCATACATATAAAGACATTCCATCATAAAAAGACTTCCACGACTAGTAGTTTAAAGTTGTAATTCTATTACATCCAACCCCGAACATACGGAAACATTTTTCTCACATAAAATAAGTATTTGCGTAGGTTTTACGTGAAAACTTTTTATGATGGAATTAATAAAATAGGCGAAAGAAAATATATATGGTTTTTCTTTTTATACACAAACTATATTATAACAAATAAAACTGTTAACGATATAACTGAATATATGTATATAGAGTTGAAATGGAAATTACAGAAATAAATTTCGTTTATTTTATGAAAGATATGCATTCGTGCTGTGCAATTACCTTTCTTGTGAGTGAAGACTCATCACCGGCTTGGGAAATACTCCGTCTGCTAAACACTGCACCCTTAATACACCTTCATCTGAACGAAGTCTTCTCAAAACGAACGACCTCTCAGACGCTGAAACAAAACAATAAACAATGAAACTTTGTTATTCGGACGCTTTAGGAACAGAACCGGCTCCAAAACCAAAAAGTTCATATATAGACTATTTATTTGACAAAAAGATTTTGAAATTTTGACAAATCTTCGATTTTTACTGGTGTTCAGATAATTTAGTCTTTAAGCCTTTAATCTTCAATCATAAGTCTTAATTAATTCTTATATCTTAAGTATTTATTCTGTCTTATTAAGTCTTTAATCTTTAGTCTTCAGTCAATGAAGACATCGTACTTTTTTAAATAAAAATAAAAAGACTTCAGACCAACGAACTAGAAGACTTAGGACTTCAGACCGCATGTAACCTTTCTACTGTGTTGCAAAAAATAAATAATAATGAAAATAAATATCCTCTAAAATGTAACACATTTTTTGTACAAAACTGATAGATGGCACGTTTTGGAAAATGGCAAAAGTTCGTCTTCTTGAGCCCATCAAAAATAAATAAATACCATTTGTCATTTAGTATTTAAGCACACTTCATCAACAGATGGTGTGCTACCATTTCCTGGC
>SSSI01002380.1:0-17031 GCA_004796505.1 Oryzaephilus surinamensis
CAAAATAAAATTGTTTCCACTTTCTGTTCTTGTCTGTTGCATAGAACTTTACCGCTAGAGGCATGCCTGAAAGCGATCTCTTTCTATCACACTGGAGTGACCGAAAATAAATAAAGTCTCAAGGAAACGAGCATCACGTAGCCTGAAAATGTAATGTTCTGTTCCTGTTTTACACATTGAACTTTGCCTTTAGAGGCCTGCCTCAAAGAACATTTTCTTACATGCTGACGTGAACGAATTAGTTGATACAGTGAGAGAATTGGTTTTACTCAGTTGCAATCTCGGTTGCAATTTTAAATGTGTTCAAACGGACCTAGTCGCGATAGCGCGCGCTTTTTGAAAAAAATAAAGATTTTATACGGCAAAGCGAATTTGCACCATTTACCATTTAAAAAAGTTTAAAAAAAATAAAGCATCATTTTATACTCATATTATGTATTTGTAGAATTTGTATTTATACATAATTGAGGCTGAGGCACTGGTGAGGCACTGCCTCATCTGCCTCACCTGACAAGCCGCCACTGCTGTATAGTAAAAAAATTAAACTTTTATGTATATTTTTCTTTAAAAAATACATTGTTCAATTTACACAAGAGAAAAGTATTATGTTCTGCCGCGTTCGCATGCTATAAGATAACTTCCTTTTCCCAAATAAATTTATCTCAGCTGCAAAACAGTATTATAAGGTCTGGATTTCTTTTTTTTTTTTGTTATACGATTTAAAATGTAAACTCTGTTACTCTAGTCAGGTGTTATATTCTCTTTGTGTAATTACATTCTTGTTCTTCTTGCATTTTTAATTTAGAAAATTTTAATTTAGCTGTAAGTATCTTTTTCTATAATGCCCCGGATTATATACGTATATTTATATTTTGAAAAAGGTTCTAATCAATCATTAAAATGAGATTAGGTAAAATTTACAAAAAAAATATTCAGTTGGATGGAAATATGGATATTTTTACTGTAAATTATACTATTTTCTGTCTCCTAAACACATTTTATAGATTTTTATTCTCAAGTGATGCATATGTTCTGATCACAACATAAATTTAGAGTATTTTATAGGTAAAGAATCGCTCGTAAATTCACGAGCTTATATATACGTGTCTGCATTTGAAAAAGACCATCATTGAAACTTACTGTATACGGTTTTTCATATAACCGAAAAATGTATTTTGGTTTATACGAACTTACGAAGTGGAATATATTTACAACACTTTGTATTATGCAGAGAAACTAAAGAATTAGGTTTTGTTTGAACGTAACTTAATATATTTCTCGAAAGTATGTATAACTTTATGCATTTTGTGTTATTTCAATTTTAACCATAAATGCATTATTATTTGTAGCATTTATGTTATAACATCATTTCCATATGAAAGATAAATTCCAACTATAATATTGTATTATTTGACCCTATATATATGAGTTTTATCGTAGAATAACACGTTTCTAATCCATAATGGTACAAAATGTGTGACACACTATATAACCCAAATAATATGAAATTCAACCAACCTTATCATATTTTCCATAATCATATAAGCCTTGTTCAAATTCTGGACATAATATAATCTAGATACATGCGAAACCCATCTCAAATTCAACCTCCATCTACCACAAATACAAGAGAGAGAGTGTTAATTGATACATCCACTCAATTAGTATAAATAAGTAATATCCATAAATACGAGCCTGTGAAATACAACGTATACATGATTGCTATTCGCTTTTGATCCCATACATATGTATATGCCTTTGAATTGATGGCATATCCTGTATATTTTTTGCAAAATATGACAAACAAAAATTAACGAATAACAAATGTAAGTTCATGCATATTAATTTTAATAAACATACATTACGATGTGTATACAAACAACATATCTATTATATGTGCATACCTATTTGTATGACAAATAAACTATTGCAATTATAAATTTGAAAGTGTGATAGAGAATGTGTTGTTATATTAGAGGGGCCATTCAACAAGATAATTAATTTTGATTTAAACAGGAAGCGCGATGTTCATTAAATAGTGATAAACATTATCAGTAAATATCTAGCATAAACAAAGGCGACTAAATATGTACATAACGAAATTTTATATATGGTTAATCCAAACATTGATATTTTGTTAGATTAATTTGAAAGTAGGTAAATTCGGAATATAATTTACTATTATATTAATCTAATAATAATTAAACTAATATTGCATTTGGTTTTTATTATTTCTGATTAATTTCAATAGGTAATTGAAATTTGTAATGGTTTATTTTATTAATTGTAAAATATGGCGACTATTGTGCTATAATGAAAATTGGAAATATTTTTTATTAATAGGTCATGCATAATATTTATATTTATTAACAATTTAAAGCCAATATCGATATGGAATAAATTCATTTAAAATGCAATTGATATGCCACGTAATTGCATTTAATTTTATAATTGTGGTGTATCTTTCAAAAAATTTTCACGTTATAGTAAAGGTTTCATTAAAGTTTTATTGATTTTAAATGATTTTTATCGAAATACAAACAATGTTCGGAAACAATTTATCACTAATGAGGAATTTTCGAACATAATAACAAATTCATAAATCATAAATGAATGACGACCCTACAAAACATTTATACTCTAGTATATATATGTCTACCACCTCATGTTGTGGTTGGATTCAGATATCCCTATATATTTTGCTGCCTGCAGCATATCTTTCAACTATGGTGTGAGAAGATCTCTTTGATGCCTGTCTTTGTACAGACCTTACTTTCTCATACAATTCGACCCAACATCAATAATTCAGTATCAAAAGTGATACCGTTTGTTATTTCAAAAGGTATTTCACTAAATTCCTTAATCCACAGTTAATTAATATTATAAATCTATAACTTTCAATTTATTGCATTACTAATATTACGTTATATTTAATTAAAATATATTTTTAACAATCTTGGAAAGTTCTTTTTCAATGTGTGAATTTTTCATTCCATCTAGTGGTAAATCAAAAATTCATTGCATTGTTACTAACATACCATTTTATCTATTAATGAGACTGCTATCTACTTATTTCACTCAATACTTGAAAAGTTGGAAAAATAAAACGGAAAAGAGGGTCGCTTTTAATATTTACGTATTTTATGGCGGTCAGGGCCGGTTTAAAAATTTTCTTATTATAATGAAAATTATATTTATTATTGAATTCAATCTATTTTTAAACAAGTTTCCAAAGAAATATCATTTTCCTTTTTCTATTCTTGCTTGTCTTAAATTTTTGAAGATTACAAAGAAACGTATACATTTTTTCCATTAGGTATCGAAAAAAATACAAAAAAATAAAACACATACATAAATCATTTGGTTTCATATAAACAGCTTCAATAAATCAACGTTTGCCGTTTGTGACTTTCTTATTAGACAGATTGATCTCTCTGTGGACCCCAAAAAACTGTACAGGAGAACAAACACCTTCTTGCTGCTCTTAACTTGTCAAATTTTCATTATGTCAGCATTGCTGTTGTATGTTGACGCCATCATTTGATCAACTTCTTCTGTTTTCTGCCATCGAACATACGTTTGCCACACCAGAAATAAATGTACCATCGTCCACCACGAACATACTGCCATATTTCTCATCTTAAACGACTCGTGAATTCTAAATGTGCACATCAGACCAGGCAGGGCTTCGTTAAAAAAACAACTCAACTGCCAAGCCAATAAGTTGGACAGTCGGTGAGAATACCTACAAAACTATACATATATACTATATAGTACATAATACAAAAGGGAATCTATTGGGAATTAGTTTTGGAATTGAATACACAACGTAAATATTGCTTGAATTCGGTGGAAATGAAATATTATTGGCTTTTCTTGTTATTTTCGATGCGAGTTCGACAAAAGTCACAAAAAGGTAAATTCAAATGGACGTATATAGTCCATTTCACGTGTCAAATTTTCTATGAATTTTTTATTAAAGAAAAAATGAAACTATATATGTACTTAATAAATAATATAAAAAGTAATAAAGTGAATTCACCATTTGTTTGATCAAGCACAAGTCAATATAATTCAGTATTCCAGTTTTAATATTAAATCTAGGTACGATAAATTGGACTGAATTATTTCATTTATGTGCAATTTGAAACATTCAACAAATGTAAACTAGAACGAGTACAACACCAAATATACTGAATTGAAGTCGAAATGTAATGCAACAGTAATTGAAATGTCATTACTGCATATACATGCATTGGCTTATGTCTCGTTTTATACGTTAGGGAGTCTAATATTTGTTCTATAACAGAAACATATAATATTAATAATATGTAGTACAGTAAAGTTGCATTTTGTAAGAGTTACATTACAAACAAAAAAAAGAAATAATAAAATTAAACACATGCAGTATGAATTATTTTAAACGTGAATTATTCTCTTTTATCACTGATAGTTTTATAATACATCACTTATCATACATTTATACAACTAGGTAACTAATTAACGTGGATTATTATTGCAATTATTGTTGGGATTTCAACTAATAATTATGCAATGTATGTGCGGCTTGTGTGTGGTGTGCTTCAAAATGTTTTAACTTCCTAATTACAGTTTAGAGATATCAACATCAACAGTTCGCCAGTTAGTCGAAACTTGTAATTAAAACAAAAGTATTCTATAATTTCATTAGTTTGGAATTATGTACGCTTTGCAGGAAATTTAGTTAGTTTTTAACAGTAGATTAATTGCATATTTAACTGCACATTTCTGCTGAAACTCTTATTATACAGGGAATTACAAAACCACGGTACAAAATTGTCAATTAAACAAATTAACGAAAAAAATGTAACAGGAAGTAAAAACTTGTAAATAAATAAAAGTTTACAGATTTTCAAAAATTGAACATTTAAATTCAAACTAATTTGCGGTTTGTTCAGAGTATTATTTTAGGTCTAAAAGTTTTTCCGTTGATTACTTCCGCACTTATTGATCCCTATTTCTTTTTGCAGCAAATCCGCTTATAGAAAAAAAAATATTCAAATAAGATTATGAAATGTATAAAGAAGAAATTGCACCCTACCGATTTTAACGATTATCACTCAAAACGAGCATTTCGAACCTAATATATTTAAAATCCTCTATATTCGCACTTTCATATAGACCTTGTGAATCATCCAACCTGAAAGTGTTCACCCCAAATTTGGTCCAATATAATTTATGATATTATTATGTCACTCAGAATTGATATCTGTATGTACGGAAAGCACAAGAGAGAGAGAAAAAAAGCGACAATATAGTATATATTCGACGATAAACTTACACAATAAATAAATTTGTCTCAATATGAATAATGCGAAAAGGAAAAAAATGTGATAAACTTTATATTATTCGTTGTTTTCAATATGAATTTTCGCACTGATGTGTGCACAGCTTTATTTCTTTTAACAATTTTTTTCGTTTATCTCTCTTGTATTATTTATTATTATTTTACTGTTATTGGCTTAAACCCGGTTGTCCAAAAAAAATTTTTTTCAATCAATTTAAATTGATGGAAAAAATTGGATACACAGGCTGCATAGTAGGAAGATAAGTTTTCAGCGTGTAGACATTTCATCTCAGATAGATTCCATTTGTGTTGATATCTTTGGAAAAAGTTTACAAATTGCATACTGAAAACGCCCAAAGTGTCAAAGTAAATAGCGTTATATAGGTCTTGGGGACTGTTTCTGTATTGTATTGATTGAACATAAGAATCAAACCACACATACCACCCCCGGTCCCTTTACCACCCTTCGAACAAAATATGTTTATGCATAAAAGATACACGGAATGCGTATATTGTGTATACAAAAATGGATACATATACAAAATATACGAGTTGAAAAATTGAAAAACTTGACAGTTAAACAGGAACATAGCTTGAATATTTTATAGTTTATTACTTGTAGGCGCCCATTTTCACCTCGTTTATATTGGAACTGATAAGTGACCTAAAAATTTAATATCTTGTTATAATTTACGACCGTTTTGTTCCCCAAAACTTATATGTGTATTATGATATCAATGTACTTTTATCACCAATTTTTCACTTAAACTGTGTATACAATTTTTAAACATTTTCCGTTTTTATTGATTTAATTAAAACCGCCCCTCACAATTATGAAAATGGGGCGCGTTATAAAATTTGGCGAAATTGTTTTTCTATTATTATATGTTTTATGTTGAATTTGTATTTTCGACACGTATACATTCACTATGTAATAAAAAGACAAATCATAAATCAATATGGAACATATTATGATTGATTTTCTACAGGTAAACTTCTAAAATTATATTTCATAAATCTTTGATATTTGCTAAATGATTATTTTTTGTAAATTTTATTGTGTTATTCGATATAAATATTCATTTTGTAGAAATGCATTTCAATAGATAATGTATGTGCATAATTTTCCTTTATTATATTATTTGTGTGAAAATGTTTAAAAATAACATACCACACTAATAATAAATAAAACGTATTTTTATTTAAAACTTTTTGGCGTTGTGAATAATATATTTTAAATGCAAAACACATTTGTAACAAGTTTCTTTTCGTTTCAAACAGTTAATTTCATATTAACGAATATTTTTTTCACCAACAGCATAAAATAATAAATATTATTTTATCTCTGTGCATATATTTTGTTCAATATTCTATTCTGGCAAAAATATAATTAACTTTTGTATAAATTATACAACATTAAAATAGTTTCTACTTTAACGCATTCGATTAAAAAGAAAATCACTGTAATACTCAGTTTTAAGATAAAATTTATTCAAGTGTAAGAGTTTGAGTCTGAAATAAATAGAGATTTTTAATAGCCTGCAGCAGCATTTTTATAAAATGAGTAAAAGAAACTTGATTATTTCGTGTATGTGTATTTAAGAAGGTATTAGATCTAACGATGAAAAAAAATGTTATATTCATTTCTCATCGTCATAAAATAAATTGTTTTATCTAATTTCGCGGTTAAAACTTCCTAAGAGATTTTTGCTTTTATTATAAATGAGATTTAAAGTGAACGAATAAATTCTAATTAAATTTATGACTTTCTCCAGGATTAAAATATTATTTGGTATCATAAATAATGTGTTAATAGGGTTGAGGCCTAAGAAAACAGGAAAATCCTATTCAACACAGAAAAGTTGATAACTTGATTATATTTTCAGTGTGTTTGTTGTATTATTTTAATACCAACTTGACAATAAAATGCTTTAAAAAGATAAACAGTCATTTATGTTTATTTAAGAATTGATATCCTTTTCAAATTTAAAATTTTTTAAGTACAATACCTTGTGTTGCTTGAATTATTGTTGGGTAAAAAGAACTCGAAATTAATTTTATTTTTTGACTTATGTATTTTACAGCTACCAGTTTTCTCATATATAGGAAAAGATAATTTACTTGTTAATTACTTTCGCTTGAAACATTCCAATTACACGAATGACTTGCCGACACATTTTCAAGGGTAGTTATTAGTTCTACACCATTTAATTTTCTGGCACTTTTTTTTCACAAATCACTTACCAAGTGTTGTAATTTGTTATTTCATATTTCAGTTGTATATGATTATACAAAACAAGAAATATTTGTTTAAAAGGGCAATATTTTTTCCAGCCACAGTGTATATATTTCATCCAAAAAATATGAAACATTATGATGGAAAAAATGATTTTATAGTAAATCTCGTCTAATATAAAAAGTAAAAACTTGTTGAAATGTGTAGTGTATTTACATTTTTATATTTCCAAACTGGAAATACGTGTTACGAATTGAAATAAACTTTAGATTGTAATAAAGTATTATTTTACATTGTTACGTTTTCATTTTGAAACAATTTCCAACAAACATTTTCATTTACAACGTTTTAATTTACATCTCTTAGATGCAATCTACACTTTTTTCCAACAAAACTTGTACATTTCGATTGATTTTGTCAAAGACGAGTATTTGGTTTGTCACTGCAAAGATATTTAACAAAGTTCCAATGACAATTATAGTGACGGTGTCTGGGGGCAACATTTCCAACAGGTTAATGAGTCTTCTATGTTTCTGGCACCGGTTATTGTTTCAAAATGTCAATTAAATGGTCGCTTTTAGTGCACCGTAAACCGTATATATACAAACCCATCAAATGAAGAACGAATTTACACCATCTAATATATAACACACACAAACATGCTGTGATATATGCTTTCATCATATTCCATTGTAACAAATTTCACTGATATATGCCCATTTTTCTGCAGAACCTGTGTGTGTGTGATTTATGTTTTTCGGCCGATACTATACAATTCATTTTCTCATATTTTTTTTTAAAAGAAATCATTTATTATATAAATGTTGTTGGTTTAATGTTAATAAGGTAGGCAACATATTGTAAACGGTATATTTTATTTATTTTTAATAGCATATATGTATGTATATACGCATATCCAAACAAGGAATAAACAAATTTATTTTTACGTATAAAAAATTGCTCTTATGTCAGTTATAAATTGAGTATAAAAAAGTTTGGTAAGTATGTAAATACATATATACTATATTGTATAATTTTAGTTCATTTATATATTTGTATATGTGTATGCTAATACTATAGGCAATTAAATTGATGTAAAGTATATTTTCAAAAAATATTATGTAGTTATTATTTGCATGTTTTATTGCGTTCTGCGGCTTTAAAACCGATATTGCTTTTAATATTATATACAACATAACTTTATTACAACTCATATAATTTGTTACATCCATTCGTGTGGTGTATACAACAAAAATGAAATAGCCTTTCATTATTTTATATATAAAAGGGTAAATGTGTGTTTGGTAAAGATAAAAACGATAAAAACGAACATGTACAGTCCGAAAGATATACACAAAAATATTATACATTGAGCTCGATGTTCCAACTACATATTATTATGTAATATTCGAATTTTTATTATAAAATATTATAAAACCAAAATAAATTGCGCCATATAGAAATTTACAGCATATTTTATATACATTTTCGTACAAATAAACTAAACCACAATAAATATTTGCTCCATTCGGACGGACGCCAGCTCGTCACTTTATAATGTTCTTAAAAAATTAGAACAGAATTGAATACCCCGACTTAGGTGGTGCTCAAGAAAATATTAATATTTTTAATATTATATATTAAGAATAAACAATTTATTCTTAAAAATCAGTTAGGGCGTCATAAATTTGGCGCCCGAGCATGGACTTGAACACTGAACCATGGAAATAAAATTTAATGAAAGAAACAAAGAGTAATTTAAGCGACTTAAAAACTCCGGTGGCCAGTTGGGTAATCTCTGAAGAGTCTTAAGAAATTTACTTGATCTCGAACGGTGGCGACTTGGCGCATGAATATCGCAAGGGATTAAAAACAGTGACCAGATAAACTGTCACGTTCCATTCGCATCAGCGGCAATTAATGTTTGTAAAATTTACAAAAAATAAATAGATATATGAATAAAATGTTAAAAACACTACAAATAAATAATAATAGTTTTTATACCTATTACCTATTTATTACAAATTACTTGTTCAGTTTTTGTAAACTGTGTATGTATTTGTAATTGTATTAAAACAAGAAGCAATATATATACCTATAATGAAATGATTGAAATGTACAGGGAAGTTTCAAGAAAATTATACAATTAGACGAAAATTGGCAGGCCTTTAAAAAATACAAACCAATAAAGTAACAAATTTTCTAGTACATTTTCGATGTACAATACCTAATATGTAAAAGTATACGTTATTAATATGTGTGTATGTATAAAACAATAACATTTATAAATGTGCATGAAAATGTTAAATGACTGGACACCTGAAATGTGAACATTTTGCACCAAAAATTTCAAATACGTTTCCAGAACTGTCTCAATTAAATGTATATGTAGTATATGTACCGTTGGGACTACGTAAAAATTATAACCAGTTCATTTATCTATGTTAAAAGTTTTTAAACAGACAGCCTCATATAAAATTAAATAAAAAAAGTAAATACACACATACATTTTATATACATATATATTTTTTCATTTTCTGTTCAAGTATATATGAATATGTACGTTTTAATGTTATTTTATATATGAAATTTAAGTTAATTTCGGGTTTTATGATACTTGTTCTAATTATTTTATGTGGAATATTAAAATATTTATTTCGGTAAAGTGTACTTAAGTAGCTCCTTTTTTTATTATTTTCAGTAATAAAAAGTTTATACTTGCATCTACGTAATATTTAACATTATACAGATGTTGCAAAACACAAATAATTAAAAATTACAATAAATCGCAATTGTTATAAATAAAACTATTCATCACATGTTGAGGATTTATTCTAAACTGATCTGAGAGTAGCTGGTGGTTGAACACATCTTGGCATTGGTAACTCGACATTGATTGATGCAACAGGAGATTACCTTAAAGTTCAGTAAAACCGCTCTGCAAACCCGACGAGAGACTGACTAAAGTGCTATTAATGTCCAAACGTAACAAGAAGACAGAAAATGTATATTTATTTAAGTAAATATGACCTTTTTCATTCCCCAACTAGTCGTCTGTAACCATTTTCGTTTTGGAATAAAGTGAACGAAAATGTGTTTAATATAATTTAATTCTTATATTTAAATAACAGACATCAGAATTAATTTTTATAACGTTTTTGTGGTAAGCAAGACGGCCAGTGTAATCAGAGAACGGTTGCCATTAAAAGGATCTTATTTAATAGAGGAAAATCTCATCAAATCCGTAGCTATCTCTTGGGACTATAGGTTCGCTTCAAAGGCGAAAATAAAGTTTGTCCGATATTTGCTAAATCGATTTTATATATTTTTTTATACATTCAATGTAGGAAAAAGTAAATAGCTTTTGAATAATTCATAATAATTCTTATTATATTTATAAATAAAGAATATTTCACTATGAAATTGAAATAACTTTTTTTCCTGAGAAAAACAAATGTTTATACACGATTTTAGTGAAATAACGGAAGACATTACTTATGATCGAATTTATTTACACTGATTTTATTCAAATGCAAATATAATATGTACTTAACATTAATATTAATAAAACATTTTATATAATACATTTTCCGTTTTTATATTAGATTATGTGAGTTTGAAAAGTATTTGATGCGAACACATACATATATTTTTCAACTTTGTTTATATTGTTTAAAATCAGTAAAAGTTTTGTGAAAAATGGCTATTCCGTTTTCCAACAACCTCTTCTATACACTTTATTGTATTATTTAAAAGTTGACAATCACTCAGAAAAGTGTCTCTTTAGTAACAAAAGTTTAGAAAAGTGCAATAGATACTTCCCTCAAATGTACTTGTATAGGTATATTTCATTTGACATGAATAAATTTTTAGTCCCGCCCTTAAGTACCATTTCCCTAAATGTATACAATTTATCATTATTTCACATTCAAGTATATACAATTTCTGTTAACAAAAAAGTATTTCATTAATTTTTTTTCTAAGTTTCCTTTTTAATGGAAGTTCCTAGTAGTTTTCGATGCAGAAAATTAATTTTCTTTATTAGTTCCATTTTTTGCGATTTCTAACCCTCTGTATATAGACCCATATTCAACTCGTGATGGAAGAGAAAGTTTCACTTTCACTGGAAAAACTTCTGTGTTATTTGCATACGACAACCCTCTCTACAAAATTTTTTTTCTAATACAAATTTATATTTTTTCTTTCTATCCTATGGTAAAATATTATGATGAGGTTTTGCTTACTTAATCGATGACGCTCAATCGACTGACAAATCTTTCCAGTTCACTGTTTTCCTAAAATCCTTCTGTGATGTCCAATTTTGAGGGACATTAACCTCATATATGTATGTATAACAGAGAAAAATATTGTGTTTGAAGTTGAATTTAAACAGTATAATATTATTGATTTATGATATTACATTTAGAGAAAAAAAGCGACACATATACACAACCATTTGTGCAATATTTGTAAATGTGAGTTTTTCTTTTATTATATATGTTTCATAAATTTTGGGTCACATTTGTTCCCAATGTTCTATGACAGTTTTGTTTTGAATAATGTATAATAAGTACTGAATTCATTTCGAATCTCTTTGTGTGTTTATATAAGTTCTTTGAAATTATTATATTGACTGAATGCCCGATTTGAATATTAATTTTCATATTGCAAATGTAGGTGTTTTCGTGCAGATCAAACACCGCGTTAACTAACTAGTGCATGACTAAATTAGTTAGATTCTACAAGTTTTACTATATCAATAAAATTAATAGCGAATTTATTTTAAGTGAGTTTGCTACCTTCTTTCGGAATGGTCTCGTTCTTTTTTTTTTTTGTTCAAATGCAAATATATTCAGATATAAAAAAACGGAATCTATTTTTCCTTCCAGAATGGCTTCAGCAGGACTCGATTAAAGTCACATTCACACTACAGGCCTACCAGGAATCTGTTATTTATGGCCCTTATTCGTAAGCATACGAGCCACACCTATATTTAATTCGTTTTTGCAACGATTATTATCAACGTGTTACATTTTTCATCCCGTTGTTTTTTTTTTGTTTTGTTCAACTCAACAATGTCCATTTTAAAGTGAAACATGTACCAGACATATTTTCAAATATGTACAAACAAAGAACTAATTTCCACACTTTTCATTATAGTTGAAAAACTCCCTTTTTTTGTAAATGGAAAAGAAAAATAGGAAGCAACAGTTTCGATGATTTCAGGTTTCCGTTTCTGCGTGAATGCTTTGCTGAAGCAGCTTGTGTTTTTCAACAATTCTGATATGTTTTTATTGTTACTTACTATAATAAACTGTTATGAAGCTATAAAGCTCATCAAAATTTTTAACTGTAAAAAATCGTAACTTTTAAAATAGGACAATTTTTTCCTGTGATAAACAATAATACACATTATTCGAATGAAATAATTGCATCAAATGAGATTATAATATCATTATTTATCTATTTCCTTTTATTCGGAGAAAATTCAAATCTGCGGTTTGTTTTGGTTTAAACTTTATGCTATATGTATTTGTTCCGGTTTGCTGGACGCAATTCATATTTTAATACTAAATAAATATAATATTTAGTTAGTATTATTATTTATTAATAAAAAGTTTTAATTATGCATTCATATTTGTGATTGCAAAATGGCACCAAATTAAAAAAAAATGTTCTTTACTCGCTTATTTGTTGTTTACTTTTTTTATGTAGAGGGAAAACATGTTATTTGAATTAATTAGTGCGTAGAATTGTGTTTTTGTTTCTTTTTTTCCGTTTTATATGGTAAACATTTCGTAATTAGTAGACATAATAAATGCTTTTGTGACCCAAAAGTTTAAATGCCATCCAATGGTGGTCAATATATGGCAGTGTGTGCGTTTTCGACCGAAATAAGTTTGCAAAAGAACGCCCTTGAGAGCTTTTTATACGAATTTTCAGTTAAGTGAGAGTTCCACTTTAATCGCATGTAATACTAGTTTTAACACCATATGCCTGTCTGCCGTTTGCTCGGACGAAACTTTTGGCGTAAACGCTTAAAATTTAAAAAGCACTTATGGCCGATTTATTTTTAAATAGGGTTAAGGTTTAATGCCGCAAAACTTTATTTTACTAAATCTGTAAATGCTTTTACACTGAAATGAACTTAGTTTAGGCTATATACCGAGTATACATGTTGAAATATTTAAACGATGTGATGCCAACATTGCAAATATAATGCTATATAGAATCTATATAAAGTCATTTAAGTATGCTTATTTCAACATCTCTTTCTTTGCACACATTTGCTGAGATTTTCTTTCGCTATAATATGCCATCAAATAGTTCACCAAATGGCTATCATAAAATTTATCGTTAGTCTACCATCAGCAAGTGATGTGTGAAAAATCTTGTCAATATTTTTTATACTTAAATTAACAAGTTTTTATTATAAAATGATGTTTTACGACCCATTCGTTTAAAACGAATCCCAACAAACAATGCTATTTACTTGTAAAAAATATTGTTCAAATTTAATTGAAATTTGTTTTAATCAAACACGATCATTTTGTATGTTAAAGGAAATAAGGTGGAAAAATTTATCTTCACAATTGTATAGTGAAGAAAGTAGTATTTAGTTGTCGCTCCATTTATATGTAAATTTCATTGCGTACTCAGATTTTAGGGATGCAATTTAAAATTTCGATTTTCTATAGAAAACACTTTGCCTGTATTGAAAATTCTTAGTTTTATTTTTAAAATACGTATTAATGAATTAGCATTTTAAAAATCACTGACTTCATCTTTGTGCCATAAAGAACGCTGATGTATCTAATTAAGCAATTATACACAAAAAACAAGTTTTTTAAAATTGGTAATAATTATAATTGCTCATTTAATACGGGAAGTATTTCTTATATATAAAATTACTTGTTAAAAATAATTGCCAACAGGATTATTAAAGCAACAAATTGTTAAAGAAAATGTTTCAACAAATAAAGCACAAAATAATTGGTACATTTTGTCATCCAATTAATTAAAAAGGTATATTTTTATTTTTTATTAAAAATTTATCAAAAATAAATGTCCATTGGCCAAAAGTCAGAAGTAATCACATAAGTTGTAGTAGTGAATGGCCATTGGGAGTGGTGCTCCAGTTTAAGTGGCCATTGCGGAAGTACAATAAAGTGGCAAAAGAGAGACAAGGTCGTCGAGCACGTGTTTATCATCTGGCTATTCACCTGATGTGCATCCCAGCATCCTTTCATGGCCCCAACCATGTACCATATTATAGTGATGTAATTAAACGTACCTACATTTGGAATTTATATACAGACACCTGCTTTTGTCATTTTAATACGTCAGAGCAAAAGATGTTTAATATAAAATTAATTACGGATCAACATTATATTTTACTTGAATGCCAGAGGACTGGATTTCCATTTTCCTGACATTCCAAGTAGTCTATGTCATTTCCATTGACGTGTTGGGGTTACCTAGAACTTCACAAATACTCTATTAATTTCCAATAATAAAAAGATAGTGGCCACAAAAAACAAATTATATCAATCTGCCAACAAAGTTATTAGGTATATGACAATTTCCGGGTAAAATTAAATATCCTACGTAGAAATGGCTGTTATTCTATTAGAATTTCAATTTTAGTTTTTCCGTCATGTTAAGTTGGTAGTTTTCAGTTTTCCTATATAAAGTAAATTGAGTTTCATTAAAATGATGAATAATGTAATCAACTTGCATTTTAAATCAATCTGGATTATTACGCCAACATCAACAATTTTAAACAACTTGTTTGGCATTTTTATTTTATTGTGCTTTTCAAAAGAAATTCACTCACACGGAATCAATTTTTCAATTTATTTAGTATATTGAAATATAAAAAGCATTTCAATGTATAACATGGGAAACATGTCCAATATAAATTTTTCAAATTAGCGTGTAGGTGTTTATTTTGTACGTACATGTATGTTGAAAAGTCTTTTTTATCGAATATTTCCAATCTTTAAATAACAATCATTCGATATAAAACTAAACTAATACCCCCGAAGGAAAGTACATTTAGTTTGTAAAATATAAGCGTGCCTCTGAGATAGTAAAGTAAATTGTTATGAATAGAAATGCAAAGTTTGCAAAGCCAATAAATGCAGGTCAATTATTAAGAATTGTTTGCACAAATTAAATACTTCTTAGACGAATCAGATATCCCTTAAACTTGTTTACCCTCCGTTAACATCCGCCCTTTTATAATTCATATTATTCTACTGCTTTAAAGAAGGTTATAAGTAACTTAAAAGTTTTATTGCTCCAGAGGAATTCTCATATTTTACAAACTATACATTTATATTTTTATGTAATAGTTATACGTATATATGGAAAAATACAACATATGATGCGAATTTTATATAGATTTCTGTATCTCAAAGACACGCCAGGTGCCGTTTTGTGTGTATATGTAACATTTTCAACATAATATATATTTACAATACAATAGTACACTCACAATGTATCAACAATGGAACAACGATAAATTTAATTCTCGGCCACAATTCCACTACTAGTTCTTGAATCATGGATGTTAAAGATTTATGACTGTTAGAATGTACTGATAGGTGTGTGTGTGTGAGTAAAATATGTATGTACGCCGCCCCCAGTATGGCCACCCAGCCACCCTTAAAATAACAGTGCATATATTGACGCTTCCTGCGACAAGTGCACAGGCTTTTATATTGCTTGTAAAATTTTATTATTCGCCTGTTATTACGTTTTCTGCTATACATGCTATACATTGTGAATGCTGGAAAGTCAAAAGCCCAAAACAGATTCTTTTTTATATAATCATTTCGAACAACAAACAATTATTAAATTAGAAAAAAAAAGTGGAATATTATACCTACATTTTATTTGTTATTGTGTATTTATTGATCGTCGTCAATATGTAAGTAGCAGATGTCCGAGGGGTTAACCACTTGCAAAAATTGTGTACACTTAAATATATATTTACTAAATATTAATTATATTTACTACATTTTTAACATATTTACTACATTTACTGGACATTTACAGTTATTAAATTTAGTAAATATCTGTAAATATCTGCAAAATTTACTGAATATCTACCGCATTTACTATATTTACTATATTTACTGAATATTTTCCATATTTCCAAAATATTTATGCATTTACTAAATTAATGTTTTTTATATTAGAAAGAGAAAAAGATATAAAATTGTGGGTATTAGAGTGAAACGAGTGTAGTACACGTTTAGCTTCCCTGAAAAGAAATATGCTTTTTAGTTTATTCCTTAAAATTTTCGTACATTGTACATTTTAGTTTTTTTATCAATAATTAACAAAACCAGGCGACCGGGCGGGACCCACCGGCCACGACATATTTTTTTTTTGAAAACAAGTAGAACTTTGTCTATGTTGAAAGGATGAAAGGTTTTTTTAACACTATATTGAAAATTTT